>CAMPDV010003681.1:0-51397 GCA_946699065.1 Loxodes magnus
TATTCTAAACTTTAATTATTATTATAAGAATAATTATATTAGTTATGCAATAAATAAGATTAATATCGTTATCAAGAGAAATTAAATGAATAAATTTCTAATCAAATTAATATAGTTAAAAAATTAATTAGTGGAAAATTAATTCCAAATTGACAACTTAGAATATATAGAAATAAAACAAAACAAAACAAAAATTAGCTATGGAAGAAAAAATTTAGCAATTATTATAAATCCAAGATAACTTTAAACTAAATAATGAATATCTAATTGAGGATCTAGATAATTAAAATGGACTAAATGAACAATTAGAATAAGAGATTGAAAATTTAAATCTTAATTATGAAATAGAAATAGAACAGTATTTGAACAAAATAGTAAAAATAAAATAATAAAAAAGTTAAATAAAATAGGAATTAAATGACAAAAATTTAGTAATAAAAAATGTTGAAAATAAACTAATAGCAATACAATAAGAAAACCAAGCTTTAAAAATCTAAAAGTTAGACTTATATAAAAACTATTAAATTAAGATGAATCAGAATGAGGAAGAAACTTAATTTGCTATAAGAGCAAATGCAGAAAAAGATCATTAAATTAAAAGAAAAGAAATATTTATAGAATAATAAAAATAGAAGATAAACTATTTAGAAAATATCAACATTAACCTAGGTAAAACCACTAGTAAAAACAAAAAATAAAATTTGATTTTAAGAATACCAAATAACAAAAACAAAAAATTAACACTTTATTCTGTTATCTCTTGAACGAACAATAACAAACCAAAATATGGTAATTAGAAAATATATCTTAATTACTTTAACAAAAATTAAATATTAAATAGCAAAATGATATAGAAATAGAGAAATACGATAAATAAAAAAATAAAATAAAATAAAAATAGATCTAAACCTACAAAAAAATTAAAATTGGAAACATTAAATCTCTTAAAGTCAATAATTAAACTTAAAAATTTGACGAAAAAACTGAAAATAATCAATAAGAAAAAAAGCATAATAAAAATTGATAATTGAAAAATACTAAAAATTGAAAAAAAAAATTAAGAAATTTTAAAGAATAAGCTTAAACATGCCTTAAATAAATTACTAATAATAATGGTTAAAGAATACATATAAATGATTAATTAAAAGCCTATGTGGAAGATACAAAAAAGAAAAAGCGATATATAGAAACATATATCGATTATAAGTTAGAAAAAATAATTCCATAAAAACAAGCATAATTTCATTTCTTGATGAAGTTAATAAAGCAAAATAAAAAATTTCTAAGTATTTAAACAATTAATGATAAAATGACACTATGTCTTTGTGCTGGCAAATTAAATGGTGGTATGTAATCATAAAATTATTCATATATTAGTCAATAAAATTTAAGAACACAATATAATCAACAACATAATCCTTAATGAATAATGAATTATAGTTAAGATTACTAAAAATATATTCACTTATAGAAACAATCTTACTAAATTCGAAAAAATATAATACAACTACCTAAATGAATATTATTAAATTTTTCCAAATTTTGAATAATTTAATTAACTTAATTAATTATAAACTAGATGATCCAAGCATGTTCAGAGAAAATTTAAAAATGATTTAAAGAAAAGAAAAAATTTAAAAAAATAGGATCGCTTAATATAGGTGGAGGATATTTCGACAAAAAAGAAATAATACTTGAATTAATTAAGAAACATAATCTCAACATTATTCTATTATAAGAAACTTTTATTAAAAAAGAACCAAAAACCCTGCATAAATCTTTTAAATAATTCTTCTTGTCAGGTCTTACTTAAAGCAGGTTTAATTTCTTTCTTTAAAAAGGACCTAGATGTTCAAGAAATATTACTTGATGAAAATTTTAATAGGATCTAAGCATTTATTTTGGATGAAATTATAATAATAAATGTTTATCTTCCAACTAGTAATTATACTCAACAGTTCATAAATAATTGCTACTTAAACATAGGAAAAATAATAATATAAAATTAGAATAAACATTTCATTATTGCTGGAGACTTTAATGCGCACCTATATAATTATGATAATTAAACAGATACAGATCTCTAATTATTTAATTTTACATAAGCTAGATGAACTCATAGATACCAAATTAAAAATAAATTCCCACACATTAAATTAAATAAAACAAAAGACAATAAATCATTGACTATATCTTCTTAGACTAGGACTTAGAGTAATCAACAAAATACATATTCACAGTAGATAAAGAAACAGGAGTTAATACTGACCATTATCTCTTAGTACTGAATATAATGCTAAAATAAATGACGGCTAATTTAAATGCAGAAAATTAGTAAATAAGAATGATATATAATCTAAATAAACTGTAAGACTAAGAAAAACTATAATTATATAAAAACTAATTCCTTGGTGTTTAAGATTTTTTTGAAAATAATATATAAAATTTGAATTTTATCGTTATAATACAGATTTATTAAAAATTTAATCCATATTACAGCTCTGGAGATATTTGACCAAAGACAATAAAATCAGCCAAAACTGCCTTCATCTGTAGTGATATAAATGAATAAAGCCAGAAACGCAAGAATATAATATATAAATAAATTAAACTAATTTAACCGTATGAATGATGAAGTCATCTAAATGAAATTAGAGGCAAAGAGGTAAAAGAAAAAATTCGTAAAATGAAGAATGCCATGTGAAAAAATATAAATGGATAAAAATAAATAAATTTGAACGGTAATAACCAGGAAATGGCTAAGCAAGCAAATAAAATTTTCAATCCTAAAAAAGCTTTAAATATGAATCTCAATTCAAATTAGACAGAATAAATTATTAAAAATTGAGAAAGTGTATTAAACTAATATAAAGATACTAATCAATAAGAAATACTTAAAGAAGTAATAAAAATAGATGAAATCTACAAACAAAATACAATTCTTTAATAAAAAATAGCACAATCATGGAGTAAAATATTATATTAAGAAGTTGCTGATATAATAAGATACCTCCCAAATAATAAAGCTGCAGGTTTTGATTAAATACCAAATGAATTAATTAAATATGCAGGACATGAAACTTTGAAAAATTTTAACAAAATTCTATCAAAACTGCTAACGCGATTAATTAATCCCTGCCGAACTAAATAAAATTAAAACAATAATGATCCCATAAAAAAGATTCCAAATATGATTGAAAAAAACTATAGACCAATAGCAATTATAAATACAATCTAAAAAATATTCGACAAGATAATATCAAACCATATATATAAAGATGTAATTGAGTAAAACCAAATTAATAAAGACTAAAAAGGATTCATAAAGAAAATGCAAACTACAATAAACATATGACAAATATAATAGATAATGAATCATTATTAAGAAAGTAAGAAAAAAAAGGAAGAAAATGAATCGTTGATTTTCACCTTGATTGATATTGAGAAAATGTTTGATTCTATAAATCACTATTTACTTTTTAAATAACTAGAAAGATTTAAAATAGCCGATAACTTAATAAAAACATTGAAAAACATATATTCTCAAGTACAAATACACTTTTAACTAGAAGACTAAATCACTAGAAAAATAGACTACAAAAATGTTATACTTTAAGGAAGCTCATCAGGACCTATACTAGCCATAATTTATTATGATATTGTTATGTAATACTTAGAATAATATAATAAATAAGGATAAAAGATAGGAAATACATAATACTCAAAATTGGCATGAGCTGACGATTTATTACTAATCTCCAACAACGATTAAAAGAATGTAATAATTAATAGATCAAACTTAAGAATATTCAATATAATAAAATTAAAAATAAACTTAATAAAAACCGAATGCATTAATATTAGTAAAGAGAAATAAGAGAACTAAAAAAATTAGATTTGAAAATATAAGGGAAGCTAATTTAATAAAAGAAAACTGTTGAATATTTAGGATTCACAATTGATCAGAATAATTAATTAATTACACATATACAAAAAGTACAAAATAAATATTAGTAGGCCAAGTACTTATTTTAATAGTAATTTTACAGCAGATTTAATAAGACGATCCCAATTAATTTCAAAAATTTATTCAGATTACTTATTCTATCTAAATTAGAATATGGTACTGAAATAATTCCATATAGTATACAAACTGGAATAACAAAGGTGAAAAACTAAATACATGTAAGTTAACGATAAATTATAATATAATACATGAAAATGCCATAAGCATCTTGAAATGAGTTACAACACATAGATTTTAACTGACTTGGATTTGAATAAATAACTGCAAAAAGATATTTTAAATTTTATAGAAAACTAAATGACTTATATAATCAATAGTAATAATCTAAGAATAAAGACGAAAAGTTTATCCAATTATTCTAAATAAGTTAAAAAAATAAGACTTAGTAACAGAAATAAATTAAAAAAATGTAAAAGAAATTTAAAATAGATTTAAAAGCTTTATAAAATCTAAATATGATGTAATTCGATAAAAAAATTGATGTAAAAATTAAAGAACACTTTTTTAATTAAACATTTTAAAGAATAGTAAAAACAACAAAAAAAAGAAAAAAAGAAATGATCACAGCAAAAATTATAACAAAGTAATTCAAAAATGTAGAAAAATTCCCAATTATAACCTACTTTTTATTGAACAAAGAGAAAATGCAACCATCAAAATTAATATTCAGACTGAGAACCTAACTACTTTTTTTTAGAAGTGATCTTCAAGAAAGATATATTCCTTAAGAATATGATTAATGCTTATGTCAAGAAAAAGAGACATTCTAACACATATTCAAATGTAAATACTACCAAACAAGTATAGATAATTTTAAAACCTAAAAAGATAAAATTATTAAAAACAAAAATAAAGCGTAAAAAAAATAAACTAAGAAAATCTTTATGAAAATATAGAACAAGAGCTCTTAGAATATAATTAAAACATAATAAATTAAATATTTTGCAAAAAAGACTATATGACTCAAATTGATAGAATAATAAAATCTACATGAAGCAGAATAAAATAAACATGAAAACAAATATATTCTTTCTAAAACTTAACGAAAATAAGACAAATAAATCTAATCTTAATGAGACAAGAAGAAATACTACAACATTTTCAAGAGTACTTAAAAGTAGAAGTGTATTGAGTTTAGACATAAAACTTCAAAGCTATTAAGCAAACTATATTATTTTTAATTTAATTTAATTTAAATATATAGTCATTAAGCCAATCTTTTCCTTTATACCTAAAATTAATTAAATTTAGTGAATATTATAAAAATTAAAATCTATAAGCTTATTATAAAAGATACTTATTATTTTAGCAAAGATATTAAAACCAAATAAGAGTTTTCATCTTATTTCAAGAAATTCTATGTATTTTAGAGCTGTAAGCTATTAATTTTAGTGTCACTTTCTTATTTATAATTAGTGTAAGTAAATCTCAGCTATACTTTAGCTTACTCTTTTATAATTTATATAGAATTAGCTCTATAATTTAAGTTGCTTTACCTTACTTTTATTATTTATCTTCAAATTGCTATAATTTTAATTTATCTAAGCGCATAAATTAGAATCCCTTAAAGTAAGTATAAAAAATCCTACTCATTAAAATAAGATCCTAATTGCTAAAATCCTTAAAATTTGTATAGAAGTTTCTCTTTTGACTTAGTTAAAAATCAGACTTATAAATGGATACTTCTGTAAACTTAGTTATACAATCTTATATTTCATTGTAAAGATAATTCATCCTTCTAAGTTTGTATCATTTAAATCTTAATTATAGTATGAAGCAATTTGATTTCTCTCATACTAAGCATATAGAGGTTGTCATATGAAATTTAATTAAATTCCTTATTAAAATTTAAGTTATTTCATTGAATAGTTCTTCCTTAGCTATAATCAACAAATCTCAGACTAATATCTAGTGAAATGTACTTTGCTTTATAAATGTATTAGCTCTAAGCTATAATACCAAATGCTTCTTTATAAGCTTTCATTAATATAAATAACTTCTTCCTTTATTAAAGCTAAAAAGTGTAATTTTAAGCTATTATATTCTTAATAAGCTTTAAATCATTTAATCGTATAAAATACTTATGGATTAGTTCTCAAGTTAGCAAACATTTTAAAGTGAATAAAATAATCCTTAGTGCTCTAAAAGCAGAATAAAGATGTAAAATACACTTATTTTACTAATAGTCTCTTCAATATATTTCTTTTAAGTCTCTAGAAGCTTCAAACATTCTAAGATAATTTTTTGTTTAGCTTGATAATATTATGATTTCTACTCTCTACTTATATTATCTTAAAAGCAATATAATTTATACAAGCTTTTCTTAGAATAAGGTAGATTATTAAAATAAGCAAATATAACTAATAGGCTAGAACATATTTCTTGTAGTTGGAGCTATCTAATTGGATAGCCTTTAAATATTCAGATATTTATAAATTTATATATATAGAGTTTTTATCTTTTAGACTCTATCTTAAAATAGCGTGTATTATATAAGCTATATCTTAACTACTTTATCTTTACTTTATGGTAACTCTAATGTGTTTGTAAGCTCCTAATGCATTCTTTTTATATTCTCATATACTTTCAATTTATATATGTTTATTTTAGAATCTTTTATATTTGTGTCTTTAACATCTTTATCCTATTTTTCCTTAATTTCAAGTACCATCAAAGTTAATAAGAATATTAATCCTTTTTAGCCTGATTCAAGGGTATAATAGACTTAATTACAGTAAGCTTAAATAACCAAAAAATAGTTTTGCTTAGCAACTGTTCCTCTTATAAATCTATTCCTATCTAGTTTTTGAAAAACTCCAAATAGGTAAATAAATTAAATAATTAAGTGATAAGAGCTAAAATATCTTACCAAAAGTGCTAAATATCTATCAATTAGATACCTTCTTTGCAATTTCCACTAACCAGTTACTTTTTAAAAGCTTTTTAATCCCTGACTTATCACTTCCTAGCAGGATAGTTGGAAGAGAAAGTGAATATAGTTAAGCTAAATAGATTAAAAGGGAAGACATATATATAATTTAATAAGATGAATTTATTAAAAGTTAAATACTATAATTTAAAAATGTAGCCCATTAAGTTACTATACCTCTTTATACCTGCTTCCTGCCTTTCTATTATATTTTACCTCTACATCATCACCTCTTAGTACAATATTACTATCATATTAGTTGAGAACTAACACTAGAAATATCAATCTGTTCCTTCAAATTTTGAACAAATCTAAATGGCTTTGAATATTTCAAATTAGTAAGATATAGCCTTTAATGAAGAAAAGTTAAGCTAAATATAAGATATTAGATAGAAAAAGACCAATTAAGAGGAATATTAGTAAAACGAAACTCAGCTAATTGGATGGGATAAAATTAAAACTTTAATAAAGAAGAAAAATATCAAAGTCCCATAATAAACAACCAGCTACTCTAAGATTTATTAATAAAACAACACTATCCAAGAGTAAAATTATTTAAATATATTGAAAACTTTATAATCAGATTAAAGTGTTCTAGACAGCAATAACTTTAAATAAAACAGAACAAGTTACCTTAAAAAATTAGACAATGGTAAACTAAACTTTAAATACAAATTATATGATAAAAATAAACAATAAGAGTACTCTTAAAAAGTTAAGAAAGCTATTGTTTAGTAGATGTAAAAAAAAATTATTATTCCTTAAAGTAAATTCCTTATAAGTTTGAAAAAAGATTAGTAGTTCATTATCCATGGACCTTTTCGCTCCTTTGACTTTCCTGAACTCTATATTTCTGTATGAGTTAAGTTTAAATTTAGTGACTTAAACATTTAAAATAATATACCTTTGTCTTTCAATTAAAGCTAAGAAAACTCTACTGAAAAAGAATATAAATAACGTTTTGCTATTCTAGGAAATAAAATGGAAGGCTGTGATTCCTTTAGCTATACTTGGGGCTATTTCTTATATCTTGTGTATTCTAATCAAAAATGAACTATTACACTTGAAACTGGATCTGATAGAGGATGCAATTATTATGATACTTAGATTGAAATAAAACAAAATTAATGATACAATATCTAGTTAGTGTTAACAGCTTTAGGAACTTCTTTCTTTGATGTATAAGAAAACTCTAAACATCCAAAAGCTTAAATAAAAATAAATGATAAATTGATTAAAATAGAGGATTAGGATTATTATAGACTAATGTAAACAGCTATAAGATTCAGAATAGGAGCTTAGGTAGTAAAGAAATATCATCCAGAAGTAGGAAACAATGAAATAGTAGGAAATCTTAATCCTTTAGAGTTTAGGAATTTCTTTTTTTCTACTTAGTATAATCTATTAAACTAAGGTTTTAACTAAGAAACAGCTTAATTAAATTCTATATTGGAATTTAGAATAAAATATTCAATAAAAGGAAAATATTATAATTTCTTACCCAGCAAAGAAAATTAGAGATTTTTTCTTAGAGATGTGTATAGAATAGGAAAATATCATTACGGATAGATAGTCAAATCTAACTTTCTTTAAATGGTTTGAGATAGAAGAGAATGTTTGCCTTATACTTTTAATTAATGATATCCTGGTATTTATGAATAAATCAAAAAAAGAATATGATGCTTATATAAAAAGATTTAATCTTAGTATAGAAACACTTTATCCTATAGTAACCCCTGCTTATAAAAGACATAACATTTTAAGAGAAACTTTATAGCATATAGAGAGAGCAGATGGAATAAACTAGACCATTATAATAATATCTTAAGATGGTAATTCATCAGAGGTTTCAGATGTCATAAATGAGTTTAAAAATAGAGGTATTTTAAATATTATTCATGTAATGCATCCTAAAACAGAAACTCCTTAAGATTTTAAGAACTGGAATAGAGATGGAGAGTTTCAATGTGCTTAAAATGCTTTTTTCTTGCTCAATCTTACTTTCGAACATCTAAAAGCAAAATCAGTTTTATGATGTGAAGATGATATATATCATTCCGTTGATTTTTTCGAGTATAGTAAGTGAATGAATAGAGAGTTTATTCATAATGATAAGTATGGGAAAAGAATAGGAGCAGTATCAATAACTAATTTTGCAAGAAATGTTACAAACAATTAATCTCTGTATTAAGTATGATTTGATAGACCAAATTGGCACTGAAATTTTATACTTCCAAATTATACTTTGGAAGGAACTAAAGAGTGTATTTGTTCCTTGCGATTGAATTATCAGAGCATTTTGGCATTTCAATTTAAATTTAAGGAAAACTTTTGTAAGTCCTGCGATTCCAAGAGGAAAGCATATAACTTGAAGTCACATCGATGGTGTTCACTCTAAAGATTTGAACCCTGAGAGTTAAAAGTAACTAGAAGTAATGATCTAATATTTATAATTAATAGATTTCCAACTGAATTACACAAATTAGAAGCCCGAGATTTTGCTTTAGCTCAATAGTACAATTTTAAAAACAACTTAGACCTATTCTTGGGATTTTTTAATGAGAATATATAAAGGAAGAATTTGAATTATTTCAATACTTTTAATTAAAATTTAATGTTTATTTTTTCTCTAAGTAGTTATTATATATATTAGCTACTTTATATATCATTAAATTTTAACTTATACAATCAAAATGATTTTTCGTATATATTTCTAAATTTTTTTTAGTTACTCTAAGCTTCTTTTTATCCTTCTTTTTCATTTTTTAAATTTAGCCTATTAAATGATTTTTATTAATATATAAAATGGCTTCTAAGAAATAACAGAACTTTGAACAAAATATTTAAACAGGAAAATTCTCTAAAAAATAAAAAAGCGAAATAATTACAATGAGTTAAAGTGAGAAATATGATTGATATGACGAACATTAACCACTTGGAAATCCAGAACTAAAAAAACTTCCGACACAAACTCAAATAGAAATATTATCTAAGTCATTAAAAGAGTTTATCTTTAAAAATAGATACCTCACTGATAAAGTAGAAAAATTAGAAAAACTAATAACGTATTTACTTGAGAAACAATATTAATCATCATAAGAAATAGAAGACAAACTGGAAAAAAGAATTATTTAAATTTAATAATAAAATTCAGGTTACACCATTTTCGATTTAACAGAATTAATCAGATCCTATGGAAATAGTAAAATGAAGCCTCAAATTAAAATAAACAGTAAAAGTTTATTTAAAATAAGTAGTAAATTTAAATTAAATAAGTATTACAGGAATAATAGTTTAAAAGAAGAATAAAATGCTAAGTGTGCAATAAATAACACCAATGAAAATACTGCTACTAACTAAGCGAAATTTAAAGAAAGAATAAATAAGATATTTTTAGAAAACTATTTAGGATATATCCAACATAAAGCGGAAAAATTTATAGAAAAAAAAATTCTTTAATTCAAATCTTAATCCTTGGATAAATAATTAGGAATACATGCAAGATGAAAAATATTCAGAATATTAAAGGATGGTGCGCTAATGAAGTGCTACACCGCCTAACTAAGCATAGTAGAAATTCAAGACAAACTAATGGAGACAAGCTGATAGAATAGATCAGATGGCTGACTACTAAGGCTTTAACAAAGCTTTTTAACTTTTTAATTTTTTTTTTAATAAGTTTAATAATTGATTATATTAAGACTAGAAGTAAGGAATATATCATATAATTAATTAATTTATCATTCTAAATAGTTACTTCATATAGTTAATATATTTAGCCTATAAATTCTTAATTTGTGGTATTTCTTACTTGATTATATCTTTCTTTTCTCTTCTGTGACTCTTACTAAGCTACTTTTATTTATATTCAATTATTTCTCTGAAAATCTATCTCTTAATTGCCACATCGAGCTCTTTTTAAGTGGATATAAAATTTTGGAGATCTGTTTAAAAAGTAGTTTATAAGCAAAATCTGATTAAATATGATCTAACTTGTTCTCTCTTTTATTAATAGAAATTACTTATATAAAGGTAGTTTCTAGTTCTTTCCAAGTCTTTTTATTATTCTCTGTTACCTATTATAGTAAGAATAGACTATTAATCTCTTATTATAATAATTATGGAAAGAGTCTAATTATTCAGTTAAGAGGCAAAGTTATTGCTTTACTGCTTTTAACTAAGCTTTTTCTTACTTTGTCTCTACACCTCTATTTACACTTTAATATAGATAATAAGTTTAATTTAACATTCTATTTAATATAATTTGCTTATAGCTCTATTTTAATTTCATAACTGAGCAAACTTCTTATACACTGTATTTAACTCCTTAGTTATACTCTTTAGCTTTCAATTTAAACCTATATTTATAAAAACTCTCCTAAAATAATTCCATAACGAGGCTTAACTTAAAGATTATTTTTAAGTATGTTAAGAAATTATTAAAAACTAAATCAAGATAAGCTGAGAGTTCTGGTATTAACAGTTGATTAAAGTCTAGGGAAGATAGAATTTGCTTATTTCAGCCTTTATTTTATCCATATTAATTATATATATAGCAGCTACCATATTAAGTAGGATCTACATATAAAAGGCTATGGTACTGTTAGATATTTTATATGTTTCTGAGTTAATTAAAAGTAATACAAATCTCTTATGGATAAATCTATGGGCATATTTAGAATAAAATTTAATATTCATGCTTATCTTATAAAGTCATAGTGATTTAAATATCATCTTAATAGATGCAACTTTTTAGATTTTAGCTGTGTATTCAATATTAAGAGATAAAAATAGTTAAGAATTAAAATTATAGTACCATAGGCTTAGTTAACTAATATCAGCTGATTATTAGATCTTTTATATTCATTATACTAACTATTTCTAGGATTATTTTAAGAGACGGAGTCTTAAGCAATATTTATTTGATCCTTACTGCTAAAGCTTTATTAAAGAATTAGCTATATCTAATAAGCTTTATTATTGTATAGAATTTATATTATAATCTAAAGTATACAACTTGCTTTCTTAGTATCAAGTCAATTGTTAGTTATGAGGTTGTGGTGGGTAAAGTGCTAGTTTTTATCAGACTAATGAAATTAGTTATTTAATCAACTCTTAAAGAGAGATAATTAAGATACATTTACCCTTTAGTTTGCTATTTTAGAAAGCCTTGCTTAAGGTATAATTTTACTGGATCTTATACCCTTTTTGTTAAAATTTATAGATGATACCATACTAACCTCTTATTTAGTCGATTCACTCATTAAAGGTTTTACAAAACGAAACTTTTGAAAGATAAAGATTAAATATTTTAAGTGCTGTTTAATATTAAAAAATAGAATAATAATTAGATTTAAACCTACCAAGCATCTCTTTTAAGGCAAGCTTTAGTTATTATGGATAAAAAGACCTCTTATATAGCATAATAGCTTGCTCTTGAAATACTTTAACAAAGCTTAAGCATGCCATTATTAAAGGATGAGATGTTCTTATAGTTCTGCTTTCATTTGGCAAAGTCTGTATTTTTTATATATTCAATGCATTTAGATTGGAATTTAAATGATATCCTTCTTCCAAGGGTTTTTCAGCAGAAGAATTGAGTTATTAGACTCCTACTCTGATAAGGTTTAATTTAAAAATAGTTTGTATTTAAATTTGATTGTGTCTATAGATAAAATGCAATTATGATAATGGTATCTGATATTAAGTCAGTTTCTAGTATATTTAATTTTCTATATAACTTTTTATTTTCAAAAGTTATAAAGCTTACTAGTACTTTTCACATAGCACTCACTAGAAACCATAAATTAATATTTCAATTAAGGAAATATCTTTATATTCAAAGCTTATGACTTAATTTAAATCAAGCTTATACATTAAACATTCTAAAATTATTTAATGCTTGTATCAGCTCAATCAAAATTAATACTAGCTATTTAATCATAATTACACCAAACAGCTACAGTAAATAGAGATATTTATTAAGCTTTAATTGCCTTTATAAACTAAAAAATTTTAATCTTTTAAGGAGGCTAAATAATAAGATCATACCAAGGAAGGAAATTAAGCTATAAATTAAAATTTATTTACCTAAGTGGTAAAAGCTTAAGTGATTATCTTTAAACTTTATAAGTTGTACATATTAATACTTCTATTTATTTTGGTTTTCTTTATTCATAAATAGAATTTCGTTACTCAACTTAAATAATAATACTTAAAAACAAAAATTAATTATAATCACTAAAATACCTTAGATATAGTATGAAAAATCACTTCAAACTACTTACTACACATATTCGATAGTAACCAACTTTAATCTATCTTGCCAGATACTAAATGGTAATTCAATTCCTTGCGTTATTTGTGTTTTTCAATTTACTCATAATGAATAGCTTCATTAATATTAAATATCTTTAAAATATATAATCAAAGATAGAAATTATAATCAAATATAATTAAAAGATAAACCAAACAATCCAGTTTGAAATGTAATTAAATAATATGGATTATATTCCTAACACTTTAACAAGAAATTCTTGTGAATGCTTTTTTAAACTCTACACTAAAGCTAGAAATTGCTGCTTTCTTTTTATGTTCTTTATTTATTTCCCATTGGTTTAACTTTATAAATCTTAGTTCTTATTTCTATTTAATTCTTTCTATCTAGTTCTAGCTATAATTTGATATCCATTAATTTTTATATTTTTAGTTTTTTATGATTCAGTTGCAAATAATGCTATTAAATTTATTGATTTTGCTTATTTAATTAAATAAATTTAGTACATAAAATCTCTATTAACCTCTCACAACAAGCGTATAATTATTGTTTAAACTTGAGTAAATTTATCTTATAATATCCTTTTGATTGATGGATAAAATTTCTTGCTTATGCTTATTTATTATTTCATTGATGTAGTTTAAAAGATCAATAGAATTCAATCATTTTTAGAATATATTTAACTTGCAATCTCTTAAATTACGTAAATTATTACTAGTATGTTCTTCATAATGTCTTATCTACTTTAGTTCAAATTTTATTACTATTTATCGAAAAGCTTCTAATTTATCAGTAAAAAGTTATTCCATTTTACATTTCTTCTTTTAGTTATTCTCTGAGTAAAGTTTTTACGAATATTTCTGATTCACTGTAACTATTCTATTTGAAGTTATTTAACAGTTATAAATGTTGGAATAACTTTTGCAAATACCCTCCTATTGATTTTCTAATTTTTTATTTATATATTAAATATTATATTTTATCATTATAATTTAAATAAATTGGTAGAAGCTAACTAGGAAAGCTTAAATACTCTTATCATCTTTAATTATATTTTATGTTAATCTAATAAACTTTTCGTCTCATACTTATTTAGCTATTATAAGCATCTAGCTCTTTAGCATTTTGTCCTCTCTATTTTAAGTATTTTAGTTGCTTGTAATCATAGCTTAGATTATCAAAATATTTCCATTGATTTAGTTGGTTAATTATTAATTATAATTATGTAGTTAATTTGTGTAGTTAGACATATTTATTAAGAAACAGGTAGCAAATTATAAGGTTTGCTTTAACTATTCTTATCACGAAGTTTAGTTTAAAATCTGTTTAATTTATTCCTATTTCTTAGAAAGCCACCTTATTATTCTTAAGCTTAATCTGCATCTCTTAATTTTAAGCTGGTAATATTTAAGCAATCTTTTTGTATTACCGCAATTCATTATTTAACTACTAAGTTCCCTAAATTAAAGCTAACTTCATTCTCAATCAATTTTTCTGATTTTCTATTTGTAATTTCCTATAAAGCAACGCTAGCTTCTTTAATCACTTTCTTCTATTATTTTCACTGCTTTATTGAAAATCACCTCAAAGAATTAGTTTATTTTGCTGGCGTCTCATCCTTAAAAATTTAAGGTTTATGTCTAATCATTAGCCTTTTCCTTTTATTTTATTTTCCCTTGATTTTACTGTTGTAAAATTATTTTTATATGACTTAAATAATCTCGTCCTGGTCTAAATTTTAAGCTTTAGTAATTTCGTAATCTATTATAATTTTAATTTCCTTCTTAGTTACTAATATATTTTAATGACATCCTTAGTAGGCTAAAAATGCATGCTTTAGATATTAATCATTAAAAAAGTAAGTCATTGACTTTATAGAGTCTAATATATCACTTTTCATTTAATCTTAACTTTATTTAAGATTTAAGATTTAAAAAGTTGATTGAAGTAAAAGAACCAAAGCTAAGCTAAAATCTACCCTTTAAAAAATAAATAAAGCTTATTTACTTTATTTGCTCTAA
This sequence comes from Loxodes magnus, assembly GCA_946699065.1. NCBI lineage: Eukaryota > Ciliophora > Karyorelictea > Loxodida > Loxodidae > Loxodes > Loxodes magnus. Next base: position 15,255 of record CAMPDV010003681.1, read on the forward strand.
AGTTCAAAAGCTTTAACTTAATAGTTGTATGTAAGAATAAATATGTTTTAAGAAATACCTAAATGCGGAAATGTATTAATTACTGTTTTTCTTTAAGATATATATTTATAATCTTTGAGCTGTAAGTGGATAGTAGAAAAGATAGTTAGATGAAATTTAAGATTTAGGAGTATTTTAACTAATTTCGATTCAGTCTTGATTTTCTTATATTGACTAATATTTATATCTCTTCTTCTAGTTTTCTAATTATCTGTTAGTTAGGCTACTTTTATATAGCATCTTTTATTCATCATGTTGCTATTATCTCTAGTTATGTTCATCTCTTCTTCTCCTGTACTTATTACTATATTCTACTTTTGTTTGCTTATTCAATTAAATTTTTTTAAAGTGTCATCATTTATTTAATAGGTAAAGTCCAATTACTCAGTTCATTAACTATTTTAATTTAATTCTAAATATATTTTCAGTATTTTAAATCAAGCATTAGAGTTGGTTTTCTAATTTCTAAATACTCAATCTTCCTTACTACGTCACTTACATTCTACCTACCTTCCGAAAGGTATCCTTATATAACGCTATAAAATAGTTTGGCTTAATATTTTATGACTACATTATCAAGAGGATTATGTTAAAAATATTAATGAGGATACATAACTAAATCTTAGCTCTGAATTAAGAACTTTATGATAAACATATTCACTATGGTTCCCTTTTAGTATAAAGGAAATAATAATAGTGACTTATATTTATTTACTTAGATATGTTTTAACTTCTTTTTAAGCACCTTATTTTTAATATTAATATTTGTATCTTTAGCTTTATATCCTCCTGATTCGTTTCTATTCTAATGAAGAAGATTTAAAAATACTTATTTGAAACTTATTTTGCTTGAGTTATTTGTCTAAATTAAGTTCCTTATTAAAGTGTTAAAATGAATACTTTCTTGATTATATTCAAAGTTTTTATCATTATATTACTATGTTTATAAACCTTAAGGTGTAAATATAGAACTTAAAGCATTAAGATTAAATGAAATTGCATGATGAAGATGATTATTGTACAACTATTTTCTATTTTATCAGATTTCCCTTTAATTAGCTATTCCTATTTCTTCATTTCAACTTAGAATTTATTATTCTAATTTAATCTTCTAGTTCTTAGACTTTATGATATACTTATTCTTTTAATTAAAGCTTTTCTACTAATTTATTGGCTTAAGTTTAATTTAATTGCTAAGCTGATTCTTTTATAGATTATGGAAAACTGAGAATATAATATATTTAATAACTTAATCTTATATTTAGTCTCTTGCTATCATTATACTTATCACATTTCAAATTCTTTTTTCATATCTGATTGACTTGCTTTATCTACTTGATACTCTTTTTATATATAACTCCTCAACCTTTAACTTAGCTACTGCAAACTTCATAATCAAATTTATCTTTTTATCTTGCTTTAACTATATTCGCTTTTTAAAAGCCCCTCTCTTTGAAGCTTTAATTCTTTGTTAATGCTTCCATCTCTTTAATATAGCTAAAGATACTTCCTTGAGTATTGCTTAGCCTTCTGTATTTAAAAGTCTTTATCTCTTAACTAATCTATAGATCTATTTACTTTAGCTTCGCTTTTTTTAATTAAAGGAGTTTTTAATAATGCAAACCTCTAAGCTCCTCTAACTCTTTGCTGCTCTAAGCTGTCTTTCAATACTGGCTTACCTCTATATCATAGTCTCTTAGTTTCAAATACAGATACTTTTCATTGAAAAGAACGATTAGAACTAGAAGGCTGTTCCTCAAATAGAGAAAATTCAAAAAGTTTTAAATATATCAAAACAGCAGAGAAATATAACCTAGGCAAGTAGCAATCTAGATAGAATGGTATAAGCTTAGTAGGTTAGCACTGAATAAGAAGGATTAAAATAGAACGGAACGAAGATATTTTAGTATGAGAGAAATAAATTTTTCATTAAAAAGAAAACTAAAGAAAAACCTGCCTCTTAGTAGAGCTATAGTAGTTAAGATTTTAATATGAAAAAAGAAGAAGGAAATCTTAAGTAGTATAATAAAAGCTTAGGGTACCTAAATATTTAAGTTGGTGATTAATAGCAGAGGTTAAATAATACTCCTTAAGATAAAAAAATAAATAATCAAAGTTCTCTTTAGTCAACAAATATTAGTATCAAAGGATACACTTAAGCAGTTAAAAATAATAATTAGAAGAAAATTAAGCTTTAAAAAGAATAGCAGTCCAATAATAAGCATATATACAAGAAAAAAATTCCTTCTTAAACTGATTTCCTTATAAGTTTGAAAAAAGATTAGTAGTTCATTATCCATGGACCTTTTCGCTCCTTTGACTTTCCTGAACTCTATATTTCTGTATGAGTTAAGTTTAAATTTAGTGACTTAAACTTTTAAAATAATATACCTTTGTCTTTCAATTAAAGCTAAGAAAACTCTACTGAAAAAGAATATTAATAACGTTTTGCTATTCTAGGAAATAAAATGGAAGGCTGTGATTCCTTTAGCTATACCTGAGGTTATTTCTTATATCTTGTGTATTCTAATCAAAAATGAACTATTACACTTGAAACTGGATCTGATAGAGGATGCAATTATTATGATACTTAGATTGAAATAAAACAAAATTAATGATACAATATCTAGTTAGTGTTAACAGCTTTAGGAACTTCTTTCTTTGATGTATAAGAAAACTCTAAACATCCAAAAGCTTAAATAAAAATAAATGATAAATTGATTAAAATAGAGGATTAGGATTATTATAGACTAATGTAAACAGCTATAAGATTTAGAATAGGAGCTTAGGTAGTAAAGAAATATCATCCAGAAGTAGGAAACAATGAAATAGTAGGAAATCTTAATCCTTTAGAGTTTAGGAATTTCTTTTTTTCTACTTAGTATAATCTATTAAACTAAGGTTTTAACTAAGAAACAACTTCTTTAAATTCTATATTGGAATTTTACAAAAAATAGCCAGTAAAAGGAAAGTATTACGCATTTTTACCCAGCAAAGAAAATTAGAGATTTTTTCTTAGAGATGTGTATAGAATAGGAAAATATCATTACGGATAGATAGTCAAATCTAACTTTCTTTAAATGGTTTGAGATAGAAGAGAATGTTTGCTTTATACTTTTAATTAATGATATCCTGATATTTATGAATAAGTAAAAAAAGAATATGAAGCATTTATAGAGAGATTTAAACTTAATGTGGAAGAACTCTATCCAATAGTCATACCTGTTTTTAAAAGGCATTTAGTATTATAGAAAACTTTATAGCATATAGAAAGAGCAGATGGAATAAACTAGACCATTATAATAATTTCTTAAGATGGAAACTCACCATAGGTCTTAAATGTCATAAATTAGTTTAAAAATAGAGGAATTTTAAATATTATTCATGTAATGCATCCTAGAACGGAGATTCCTTTAGATATTTAAACTTATTATAAAAAATTTGTAAATTGGAATAGAGATGGAGAGTTTTACTGTGCTTAAAATGCTTTTTTCTTGCTCAATCTTACTTTCGAACATCTGAAAGCAAAATCAGTTTTATGATGTGAAGATGATGTTTATTAGTCCGTTGATTTTTTCGAGTATAGTAAGTGAATGAATAGAGAGTTTATTCATAATGATAAGTATGGAAAAAGAATAGGTGCAGTGTCAATAACAAACTATGCTAGAAATGTTACAAACAATTAATCTCTTCATTAAGTATGATTTGATAGACCAAAATGGCACTGAAATTTTATAGTTCCAAATTATATTTGGAAGGAACTAAAGAGTGTATTTGTTCCTTGTGATTGAATTCTCAGAGCATTTTGGCATTTCAATATAAATTTAAGGAAAACTTTTGTAAGTCCTGCGATTCCTAGAGGAAAGCATGCAACTTGAAGTCACAATGATAGTGTTCACTCTAAAAGTTTTAATCTTGCACTCTATAAAAATCTAGAAAAAATTACTAAAACTTTATAATTAATAGATTTCCAAGTGAATTACACAGATTAGAGACCTGAGATTTTGCTTTAGTTCGATAGTACAATTTTGAAAACAACAGATACCTTTTCGTGGGATTTTCTGATGAAAGTATACAAAGGAAAGATTTGAATTAATTATAACTTTTTATATTATATTTAAAGCTTTATACTCTTTATTTAATTATAAACATTTTTCAATCTATATTCCTACTTTAAATGATAAAAGCTAACTCATATAACTTCTTAGTTAATACAAGTTATAATAATGAATATATTTGCTAAGGTATTTCTACCTTCTTGATTATAACTAACTAAGTTTATAATAAAGATTTTGATAGTTAGTATGAGAGTATAATTATAATGAGTAAATCTTAGAGTACTAATATATCTTATATTCCTATTAAACTAGAAGAATACATAAGATATCAATAAGAGTATGATAAAGTAACTTTTATATTAGAGTTATCAGAATAATATGATAGAGTTCTTTAGATCTATTACAATTCCTAAAGTAGAAAAGGTAATTTTATAAGAATAGATGGTTTATCTTAGCTTATTTATTCTTTTACTTTTGGTAAAAAAGAATATGGATTAGTATCTTATAACTAGCTTCTTAATTATGTGGATTTTACTTATGAATATGTGTTTTATTGGTTTTGTTCAATCATATAGTTTAAATAATTTCTCATTCTTTTCTCCTTATCTATTCTTTAGTTATTTATACTATTTGGATAAAAATTTGCTTATGAATATATCTTCTTAGAAATTAATCTATGATTATGGCCATAAATTCACTTTAATATGAAGAATGAAATTTAAGGCAAAGTGAAAATAATAAAGTCTTAGGTTAAATTAATAATAAAGATTTGCATAAAGCTAGCTAAACTAATTCTAAAGATATTAATTGATGCTGATTAGAGTAGAAAATTATTTGTTTTTATAGAACATTTTTGATTAATAATCTTAAATATATAAGAAAATTTATTTAGCATTGCTCATAAAAAGAAATAAAAGGACTAGCTTTTCAAGGAAAAAACTTTGTAATATTTTAACAAGTACCCTTTAAATTTTGGTAGAAAATAATTTAGTTCTACAGCCTTTATTTGACTTTATTACATTTAAATTTTATATTAAAAGCTAAAAGCCTCTAGCTTATCTAAGAAGCTAATAATAGATGTTCAATTTAAATAATTGAATAACTTAAGAACTAGATTTAAGATAATTAGCTTTAGCTTTAATCTATAATATAATAATTATTTTTTATTAACGAAACTTTAAACAATCTATCTCTACCTTCTCCCTCCATCTTCCATTTAACTTTTATTATTCTTAGACTTTAATAATTTTAAACTCTTAAAATATTCTACCATCAAGTAATAGCCTTTTAAAGTAGATATAAAGAGTATTTGTTAATAATTAATACAACTATATAAAAGCCTTCTTTTATATAGCTACAAGCTAATATATAATCAGTTATGAGTACTATACTACTTTATGTTCATATGCTAGTTAATACTTTATTTCTTAGCATAATTTCTTCTCTATGCTCTAAAAGCAATATGTTATTTTAAAGGCAAATATGTAATATATCTTATTAATATATGCTTAGTTACAGTAAACTAGCTAGAGTAGAGAGCAATTCTCATATTTACTATCAATCTATTTAAAAATCATACTCTAATGATATATTTTAGGATATTTCTGAAAGTCCTTTATTAAATAAGTGCTTACTTTTTTATTTAGATTTACTCATTATTCTTATATAAAGGTTTAGTCTTGCAGATAGAGTAAAAATTAATAGATTTCATTTTCTTAATCTAATTTAAGTTAATTTGATAACTTAAGCAAAGAAAAGATAATTTATTAATATAATACTAAATACCAGCTTATAGCTTATAATTAAGATTAAATTAAGATAAGATAAGATAGATTCGTCTTTCGGCTTTATCGAACCACATAAGGTTCAATTTCTTGCTTCTTTACGATATCATCTATATAATACTTACCTTTCCTCTAGAAAGCATAGAAAGGGTGAGATCAGAATGAAATGGTTTGGCCCTCAAAGATGAGAGCTATCAAACAGTGTTGGTGTTCAGTATTAACTGCGTATCTCTGCTTGCTAGAATGCAACTATCGAAATCAACAGTCAATTTCCAGTCGTTCTCCAATTTTTATATAGCTTATATTAAGGATAATAAAGTATTGAATAGGGAATAAAGATTAAATAGCTATGATAATATTGAAAGCTTGATTAATCAAAATATCTATGAAATAACTAAGCTAAATAGATTAAAAGCCTAGATAATAATAATATCTCTTATAGCAAATTTATTAATTTACTCTTATTGAAAATTGTCCTACATAAATTGAGTAATATACTATGCTAGCTATTTAAGTTTGTTACTTTTATTCTAGTGTTCATTGCTATTATTAATATTTTCTTCCGAAATTATAAACTCTATCATATACCAAGAGGGATTAAAGATAACATCTCTAATAACAATTTTAAAAAATCCCTTTTAATTTGAGATTTTCTTATTTGAAGTAGTGTATCCTTTGTTTCTAATTATCTATTTAAATGTGTATACAAAAAATAGGTTGATATATAACTTTAAATTTAACTCTGATGGAAAAATTTAAAAATACATTTTATAAATAAGATGCAAATGAGTAAAATCTTAATAATCTTAAGAAGAATTTCATTTTCTTTATTGATTTTCTCATTCGAATTAATATCCAATACCGACTTGTTTTCCTCATTTTCATAATTTACTACAATTAAGTTTGGTTACACTATCTTTCTACCTGGATCAAATTAAAATACTTCAGAAAGATATTTTGCTACTTAATTTAAGTATCTAACTATTTGCTTTTAATCCTTTCTCATAAATAATTTCTCTGTAGCTGATTATAGTCGAAGAACGTTTACCCTTATTTTCTATTTGTTTAGACGATTTATTTTATTAATATATTTAACTACTACAATAGCTCTTTAAGTTTTTTTTCTCATTTCATTATAACAAAAAAAACTCTCCTTTCTCATAATCTTCATAATCCAATACCTTCAATTACGTATTTAACCTATAAAAATTTTATGATAGAACTTTCTGTTTCACTGATTTTTACAGAAAGAACAAGAAATATTAATTAAATTATAATAATTTAGTATAACTTTAATTATATACCTTTGGTATATGTACTAGCAGGTATGATAAATAATTAAATCTAATTATTTTTATATTTTACTTTAACCAATTTTTAGATATATAAAGAAGAAAGCTTTAACGATAATCATCAATACATTTTAATGTTTAGTTACTTAGAATATAAATTGAGTTACTGTAGAACTCCTATAAGGCTTGTAACAATTATTTATTAAGAAATTACTTTGCTACTTTAAGATATAGCTTATTTTAATCTTAATATGCTTGTTTGAATGAATGAAAGCATATAAGATACACTATATTTATTATTTTTAAATGCTTTTCAACCATAATTTGACATATCATTTTGTATAAAGCTATGCTAAAAAAGAGATTTAGATTGACATCAATTCTTAGTTGTCTTAGCAATGTAGTAAAATTAACACTTCGACATGAGAGAAAGATAACTTGCTCTAAGATTTATAATAAAGCTTTGTTTTTAGATATCTATGTAGCTTAATTATAATCTTGTTGTTTTTACTGCAATACATTTATATTGAAATATTTAGATATTATCGATATACTTATTTATCAGTTATTAATTGATTCTAAAGTATCAGCATGGAATGTAAATCTCTATTGTGATCTATGTCATCTAAAAGAAAATAACTAAGATATAATAATAATTAGCAATATGCTTATCTTAAATAATGATTGGAGTATTATTCTTACAATAATGCTTTTTAAGAATGATTATATGATATGCTATTAGAGGATTTAGATTAATAATTATTTCATATCAATCGTCTATTTTTGATTGCTAAGAGATCTATTTTACTATATAGAAATAGCTTAGCGAAGTACTTAATTTGCAAGTATAAATAGGTCGTTTTATCTCTTGACTTGTATTAATTAGTTGTAAGTTGGTAATTAATTGTTTATAGTTAGAACTCTCACCAATCTAAGGATTAATCTTACTAAATGGCAGATTTATTTTTAAATTAGATTATTTTACCTATTAAAAGCTAAATCTACTAGCAATTAAAGTTATTGTTTCTTAGCCAAACTAAGTTAAGCTTATGCCTTAGTTGATTCTTAAATTAGACTTTTAAAAGTGTAAGTTAATTGCTAAAGAAGGTAGAAGTGGTAGTAAACTAGTGATTTAATAAACTAGATATTAGAAAGGCTTAATTAATAACTAGTGTAATTTCTTAGAATTTAAATAAGCTTTATAAATCTAATTTTTTATTATTCATGTAGAATTCAAAAGCTTTGAGACTCTTTATTTCTATTACCTCTATAACTCTTGTAGTCTACTTCTATATCCTAATGCTTTAATACCAGATTAAAATAGAATTCGTTTATTACAAGAAATATTTCTCAAATGTTAGTTTATTCAAGATTGAGAAGAAGTAACCAGCTTTTAATATGTCTCAATAATTTAAACCAACTTGATAGAATGAAGAACAAGTAAATTAATCAAATAATTATTAAGGAAAGCAATAACACTATTTAGATAGCAAATTAGAAACAGCTTAGATGAAGGAAGAGGATAGTAAAGAAAATTAAATAGAAACAGCTTAGATGAAGGAAGAGGATAGTAAAGAAAATTAAATAGAAACAGCTTAGATGAAGGAAGAGGATAGTAAAGAAAATTAAATAGAAACAGCTTAGATGAAGGAAGAGGATAGTAAATAAAATTAAATAGAAACAGCTTAGATGAAGGAAGAGGATAGTAAAGAAAATTAAATAGAAATAGTTTAGATGAAGGAAGAGGATAGTAAATAAAATTAAATAGAAACAGCTTAGATGAAGGAAGAGGATAGTAAATAAAATTAAATAGAAACAGCTTAGATGAAGGAAGAGGATAGTAAATAAAATTAAATAGAAACAGCTTAGATGAAGGAAGAGGATAGTAAATAAAATTAAATAGAAACAGCTTAGATGAAGGAAGAGGATAGTAAAGAAAATTAAATAGAAACAGCTTAGATGAAGGAAGAGGATAGTAAATAAAATTAAATAGAAACAGCTTAGATGAAGGAAGAGGATAGTAAATAAAATTAAATAGAAACAGCTTAGATGAAGGAAGAGGATAGTAAATAAAATTAAATAGAAACAGCTTAGATGAAGGAAGAGGATAGTAAAGAAAATTAAATAGAAACAGCTTAGATGAAGGAAGAGGATAGTAAATAAAATTAAATAGAAACAGCTTAGATGAAGGAAGAGGATAGTAAAGAAAATTAAATAGAAACAGCTTAGATGAAGGAAGAGGATAGTAAAGAAAATTAAATAGAAACAGCTTAGATGAAGGAAGAGGATAGTAAAGAAAATTAAATAGAAACAGCTTAGATGAAGGAAGAGGATAGTAAAGAAAATTAAATAGAAACAGCTTAGATGAAGGAAGAGGATAGTAAAGAAAATTAAATAGAAATAGTTTAGATGAAGGAAGATTATAATAAAGAAAGTGGATTAGAAACAGCTTAGACAAATGAAGATGATAGTAAAGAAAATTAAATAGAAGCAGCTTAGACAAAGGAAGAGGGTAATAAAGAAAGTGGATTAGAAATAGCTTAGACAAATTAAATAGAAATAGCTTAGACAAATGAAGATGATAGTAAAGAAAATTAAATAGAAGCAGCTTAGACAAAGGAAGAGGGTAATAAAGAAAGTGGATTAGAAATAGCTTAGACAAATTAAATAGAAATAGCTTAGACAAATGAAGATGATAGTAAAGAAAATTAAATAGAAGCAGCTTAGACAAAGGAAGATTATAATAAAGAAAGAGAATAAGAAACAGCTTAGAATAAGGAAGATGATAATAAAGAAAATGAATTAGAAGTAGCTTATACAGAGGAAGAATATAATAAAGAAAAAGAAAAAGTCAAAATATGAGCTGATCAGTGGAAAAATGATAGTCTTGGATTTAATAAAAATACATCATAAATTGATTAAAGGAAAATTACCAACTAAGAAATCCAAAACTAAAGAAAAATGAAAATAAATAAATAAAAAAATAAAACATATTAAGCTAATAAGTAAAATAAAACTGAAGATATTAGTTAGAAAATCGTTAAATAAGAAGGGAAAAATTAAATTTAAGTTTTAATTAGATAGAATTAAAGCAAAACTTTAAATTAGAAAAATAAAAAACTTAATCCCCTTTAAAAATAGAGAAATAGAATAGCTGCTTAAAATAAATTCTTAATAAGCTTAAAGAAAAACTAACAATTTATTATCCATGGACCTTTTCGCTCCTTTGACTTCCCTGAACTCTATATTTCTGTATGAGTTAAGTTTAAATTTAGTGACTTAAACTTTTAAAATAATACATCATCGTCTTTCAATTAAAGCTAAGAAAACTCTACTGAAAAAGAATATAAATAACGTTTTGCTATTCTAGGAAATAAAATGGAAGGTTGTGATTCCTTTAGCTATACCTGAGGTTATTTCTTATATCTTGTGTATTCTAATCAAAAATGAACTATTACACTTGAAACTGGATCTGATAGAGGATGCAATTATTATGATACTTAGATTGAAATAAAACAAGATTAATGATACAATATCTAGTTAGTGTTAACAGCTTTAGGAACTTCTTTCTTTGATGTATAAGAAAACTCTAAACATCCAAAAGCTTAAATAAAAATACATGATAAATTGATTAAAATAGAGGATTAAGATTATTATAGACTAATGTAAACAGCTATAAGATTCAGAATAGGAGCTTAGGTAGTAAAGAAATATCATCCAGAAGTAGGAAACAATGAAATAGTAGGAAATCTTAATCCTTTAGAGTTTAGGAACTTATATTTTTCTACTTAGTATAAAATCTTAGCATTTAATCATGAAACTGCTTCCTTAAATTCAATAAATTAATTTAGAAAAAAATTGAGTATAAAAGGTATATATTATACATTTCTACCAATCAAATAAGATTAGAATTTTTATCTTTAAGATGTATATAAAATGGGTAGATATCATTACGGATAGATAGTAAAATCTAACTTCCTTTAAATGGTTTGAGATGGAAGAGTATGTCCAATTTATACTTTTAATTAATGATATCCTGATATTTATGAATAAGTCAAAAAAGAATATGATGCCTTTATAAAAAGATTCAATTTTAATACAGAAACTCTTTATCCAATAGTAATGCCTGCTTATAAGAAACATGATATTTTAAATGAAACTTTATCACATATAGAAAGAGCAGATGGAATAAACTAGACCATTATAATAATTTCTTAAGATGGTAATTCTTCATAAGTTGTAGACGTTATAAATGATTTCAAGAATAGAGGAATTTTAAATATTATTCATGTAAAACATCCTAAAACTGAAACTCCTTAGGAGTTTAAAAGCTAGAATAAAGACGGAGAGTTTCAATGTGCTTCAAATGCTTTTTTCTTATTCAACCTTACATTTGAACATTTAAAAGCTAAGTCAATTTTATGATGTGAAGATGATGTTTATTAGTCAGTAGACTTTTTCGAGTTTAGTAAGTGAATAAATAGAGAGTTTATACATAATAATAGATTTGGAAAGAGAATAGCTGCAGCATCAATAACAAGTTATGCTAAAAATTTGACTAAAATTTAAACTTTGCATCAAGTGTGATTCGATAAACCTATGTGGCATTGAAATTTTATACTTCCAAATTACATTTGAAAGGAACTAAAAAGTATATTCAACGGTTGTGATTGACCTCTAAGAGCATTTTGACATTTTAACTAGAATTTGAGGAAAACTTTTGTAAGCCCAGTGATTCCAAGAGGAAAGCATATTATATGAAGTCACAATGAAAGTATTCATTCTAAAGTTTTTAGTTCTGTGAGAATGCAAAAACTTGAGCAAACAACAAAAAACTTAAAGTTAATAAACTTTCCAGTGAACTACAAAGATATCTAGCCCTAGATAATTCTTTACAACAGTACTACTTATAAAAAATAATAAACCTTTTCTTGGGATTATCTAATGAAAGTTTATAAAGGGTCTATTTGAGCAATTAACTATTTAACATTATAATATTATTTTATAACTTTTAGCATCATATAACTAAATCACTTGTTAAGTTTATTTAAAGTATAGCAAAATCTTATGTTTGGACTGTTTTATCTATTTTATTAAGCATCTAATACCTAAAAATTTAAATCTATTATAGCTATTTTATTTCTTTCTTATTCTTAAAGATATATTTTATCATTATACTCTTTATACCATTTTTACTACTAAGTAATTTAAAGTCCCAAACTTAAAGTAGTTTAAAATCCTTAATACATCAGTTTGGCTTTAATTAAAATAGCTATATATCAAATAAATAGACTAAGTACCTAATCTAGTAAGCAAAGTTCTTAAGAAATAGGAGGTTTTGGAAATAGCTGGGCTTATAAAATGAATTAGAAGCATTTACTATTCTAACTCTAATATATTTAAAAAATAACCTAATAGCCTTTAATTAATTGTAAGCTTACTTTTATTAATAACTATTATTCAGGTAAAATTAGAAGAAAAAATAAAAGTAGATGGATTTTGAGCTTTATTTCATTAATTTTATTTATATAAAGAAGCTTTAAACCTTTAAAATAAATAATTAAGCTCCTTTGATGCTTTATATAATAAGTATTTATAGTTAATAACTTTTAAATTGTTAAAATTGCTTTAATGTAAACTTAGTATTGCACAAACAATACAGGCAACAGTAGTAGTGCCAATTATTAAAAATGCTAGAAATCTAGGAAATCATGCAACTTGAAGTCATAATGATAGTGTTCACTCTGAAAGTTTTAATCTTGCACTCTATAAAAATCTAGAAAAAATAGCATTAAATTTTATAATTAACAGTTTATCTTGTGAAATATACAAATAAAGAGTCTAATATTTTGCTTTAGTTCGATAGTACAATTTTGAAAACAACAGATACTTTTTCGTGGGATTTTCTGATGAAAGTATACAAAGGAAAGATTTGAATTAGTTATAACTTTTCATATTATATTTAAAGCTTTATACTCTTTATTTAATTATATACATTTTTCAATCTATATTCATACTTTAAATGATAAAAGCTAACTCATATAACTTCTTAGTTAATACAAGTTGTAATAATGAAGATATTTGCTAAGGTATTTCTACCTTCTCGAATATAACTAACTTAGTTTATAATAAAGATTTGATAGTTAGTATGAGAGTATAATTATAATGAGTAAATCTTAGAGTACTAATATATCTTATATTCCTATTAAACTAGAAGAATACATAAGATATCAATAAGAGTATGATAAAGTAACTTTTATATTAGAGTTATCAAAGTAATATGATAGAGTTCTTTAGATCTATTACAATTCCTAAAGAAAAAAAGGTAATTTTATAAGTATAGAATGCTTATCTTAGATTATTTATTCTTTTACTTTTGGTAAAAAAGAATATGGATTAGTATCTTATAACTAGCTTCTTAATTATGTGGATTTTAAATAATTCATATAAATATTAAAATCCTATTTTATATAACTATAAATAAATAGAAAGTAAGATATAAGTACTATACTACTTTATGATGTAAAGTTAGTTTTCTCTCCTTCATAGCATAATTTCTTCTCTATTTTAAATAATTATTTATATGATTTATTTACATTCTGGTTCTCTTATCTTAAAGAAAATATAATAAAGGGTGCTTTCACCTAAATTTAGTATTCATTTAATTTAAATTAGAAAATTTGATAAAGTTAATTATTCATTTTTATGGTCAATTATATTGAGTTTTTACTTAATAGGGATAGTTTAAAGCAGGAAGTTCTATTTGATATTAACCTTAAATGAAGAATAAACTTTTCTAAATAATCCTTTTATTCTTCTAGGTATGAATTTATATTCACATCTATAAATTTCTAATTTATAAACAGACAAGCAAGTAGTTACACATATCAGTGTTAACCCAACTTATCTAATTTATAATAAACTACCTTAATCTTCTTAAGACTAAATAAATAGCTGTCTTAGTTTTTTGACTCAGTACATAAATTTATGTTTAAGTCTCTATTTAAATCTTCTAACACTTTTCAAGCAAAAGCAAAGAATAATTTCATTTTAGTTTTCATATTTTGAGTTTGGCATAAAGGGTATTTCCCTTATATTGGGAATTTTTAGTCTTAAAGCAAAGATTTAAAGAGTTAATTGTAAAAAGGGTTTGGAATTATTTGGCTGACAATCAAAAAAGCCAAGCTCATATGGAGTTTCTTTGATAGTCAAAAGCTAGATATTTTAATAAACTAAAGCCATTAATAGAAGAAAGTAAGCAAGTACGAAGTGGCTATTATGAATTAATTAGCATCATTATACTCAAAGAAAGTTAGAAAAAAGCATGCAGTTATTGTAAATTTATCTAGTGAAGAGAGTTACTTTATCCATAAGATAACATTAATTAATCGAAGGGAAAAATCAAACTGAAAAAGAAAATAACAAGCGTACTGAAAAGCAGGTATCAGGTATAACTTCTAAAAATAGCATTAATATAATACTTAAATTAACTTATTCCCATATGAGTCATATAGCAAATAATAAAGCTCCTAATATAGTTATATTAATTTTATTATATTAACTTGTTAATAGTCCAAATATCTCTAGATTAATAGTCATTGCTGAAATAAATTTCTATTGAAATAACGCGAAAAGGAATTATTAGATTTATATAAGTATAAAAGAATGGCCAGTTTTATTTAAATAAAATGGAGGAAGAAAAGAGACATAAAAGTGAAAAAGTTGGACAAGAGGAGTAAAAGATTATTTTGCTGTTTAGTTCGAAAGAAGCTATGAATTAGTATTTCTTCGATAACATGATATTTTATGAATGCAGGTATACAAAATATATAAAAAAGAGCAGATAGGTGAATAATAAATGTTAGGGATAGAGAATATTTCATTTCTATAGTGATAATAGTATTTACTTTGGGGACATGAGAGAGAATAAGAGAAACGGATATGGTGTAATTTTGTACTAAAATGGTTCAAAGTATGAAGGTTAGTGAAAAGAAGATTAAAAGCAAGGCTAAGGAATTAATTAGTTACAAAATGGGAATAAGTACGAAGGGGAGTGATACATGAACAAAAGGTAAGGATACGGATCTTATTAAAAGTAGAATCGTTATATTTATGAAGGATAATGGAGAGAGAATTAAAAGCATGGCTAAGGAATTTGCTTTTATGTAAACGGAGATAAATATGAAGGTGAATGACACATGAATAAAATGTAAGGACACGGATCATTTTAAAAGTAGAATCTTTACTTTTATGAGGGATAATGGAAAGAGAATTAAAAACATGGCTAAGGAACTTGTATTTATGTGAATGGAGATAAGTATGAAGGAGAATTTTTCATGAATAAAAAGTAAGGAAATGGAAAATTTTGGTAAATAAATGGAGAAACCTTTACTGGATAATGAGAAAAAGATATGAAAAATGGTAAAGGTGTTTAATTATATCAGAATGGAGAAATATATTATGGATTTTGAGTTAATAACTCAAGGGAGAAAGAAGGATCTTATACTTATTTAAACGGAGATAAGTATATAGGGTAATGAGCTAAAGATCTTAAATAAGGTAAAGGACAGATGCTTTTGCATAACGGAGATAAGTTTGAAGGGGAGTGATACAAGGATAGACAGCATGGTACTGGTATTTACAATCTTAAAAACGGAAATTAATATTAAGGTAAATGATTTTATGATAAACTGGCAGTAATAGAAAAGTATTATTATGCTAATGGAGATGAATATGAAGGAGAGTTTAAAAATGAACAAAAGCATGGATGAGGAATATTAAGGTATAAAAACGGAAACAAATACGAAGGAAATTGAGTGAATAATATGAAGTAAGGTAAAGGTGTTTTAATTTACTAGAATGGAGATAAGTATTAAGGAAAATGATTCCAAGACTTTAAGCAAGATTAAGGAATTTAATTCTATTAAAACGGAGATGAATATGAAGGAAGTTGATTTTAGGATAAAAAGAATGGCTATGGAATCTATAAGTACAAAAATGGTGATAAGTATTAAGGATAATGAGTCGAAGATTAATTGCTAGCTACATAAGTATTTTATTATGCTAATGGAGACAAATATTAAGGTGAATGACTCCAAAATAAGAAACATGGTCGTGGGACCTTAAAGTTAAAAAACGGAGATAAATATTTAGGAAGATGAGACTAAGATAATCTAAAAGAGATTGAAGTATATTATTATGCAAACGGAGACCGATATAAAGGAGAATGAATAAATAACTAAAAAAATGGATTTGGAATATTTTATTTTAATCATGGAGACCAATTTGAAGGATAATGGCAAATGGATTAAAAGAATGGCAATGGAATCTATAAATACAAAAATGGAAATAAGTATTAAGGATAATGAAACTAAGATAAACTACAAGCAATAGAAAAATATTATTATGCTAATGGAGATGAATATGAAGGAGAGTTTAAAAATGAACAAAAGCATGGATGAGGAATATTAAGGTATAAAAACGGAAACAAGTATGAAGGAAATTGGGTTAATGACATGCAATAAGGTAAAGGTGTTTTAATTTACTAGAATGGAGATAAATATGAAGGAGAATGAGTAACTGGAGAAATAAAAGAAAAATGAACTTATGTATTTAAGAATGGAATAGAATATAATGGAGAGTGATTTAAAGGAAATTTAAATAAATAAAAAATTAAATATTAAAACGGGAATTTATATGAAGGTGAGATTTTAAATAAACTAAGACATGGAGTAGGAATTTATATTTATTAAAATGGTGCCCGATATGTTGGATAGTGGTTTAAAGATAAAAAAGAGGGTAAAGGAATGTTTTACAGCTAATAATAAAACTTTTATGAAGGGTCTTTACTTTCTAATTAAAAGAATGGATTTGGAATATGAATTATTAATAACGGTGGCAGATATGAAGGAGAATTTTCAAATAACTTAATGTAAGGCAAAGGGAAATTTATTTACTTGAATGGAGATGTTTATGAAGGTACCTGGATATAAGGAAAGTAGCATGGATTAGGTTGTATGGAATATTAGGACGGAAGTTAGTATATAGGTTAATGAATATAGAATAAAAGATAAGGGATAGGAAAATTAATTTATTATAATGGAGATATTTATGAAGGAAAATGGATGGGAAATAAATAGCATGGATAAGGAATTCTAAAATAACTAGATGGAACAAATTTTGAAGGCAAATGATTAAATGGATAAAAGTACAAAGGAATTTTAACTTAAGTAGATGGAGATATTTATGAAGGAGAGTTTAAAGAAGATAAAAAATGTGGATATGGAATTTAATCCTTCAAAAATGGTGATAAATATGATGGATAATTTGATAATGACTAATAGAATGGATAAGGAATTTTAAAAGGCATTAATGGAAATTAATATTAAGGGAATTGATATAAGGGATAAAAATGGGGGTTTGGAGTTGAAACCTATGCTAATAAAGATAAATATGAAGGTAATTGAGAAGAAAATTAAAAATTTTAGGAAGGCATACTTTATTATTCAAACGGGAATGTCTATAAAGGGAACTGATTTAAAGAGAAAAAGCATGGCATAGGAATAATGTATTATAATGATTTAAGTTATTACGAAGGTCATTGATCAGAGGATAAAAGGCAAGGAAAAGGAATTTACCGTTTCAGTAATGGAGATATATACAAAGGAGAATGGAGTAATAATTAAATTAATGGATAAGGAATCTTCAAATCATAAAGAGGAGATGTATATGAGGGATATTGAGAAGTTGGCAAATTATAAGCAAATAGAGATGCAATAACTGTAAAGGAAGATTTAAATGAAGGATAATAGGTTTAAAGTTAAAAGTAGGGATTTAAAAGCAAAACTTATGAAGAAATAAAAATTATTTAAGAATAATGTAAAGAAGAAATTAAATAATGAGAAAAAGATTAGAACTTAGCATTAGTTGAAATATAATAAAGAAAACTATAAGAACTTTAAAAACATGAAAAGGAACTAATAAAAATCAAGCAAGGTGATAGTATAGAAATAAAGGGAGACAAAAATATTCTTCAAGATTAGAAAGAGGATAAAGATATCCAACTTATTTTCTAAGAAGAGCATATCTTAGTTAGTCAAAACAAACTTCAATGATTATAAATCATTTAATTTTTAGATATTAACTACATAAGTATGTATAGTAAATAGATAAATAATAATACATAAAACATAAATCAAAGCAAATATAAAGTCTAAAATTTACATCTAAATTTTATTAATAATATATAAAGGAGATGCAAATTATTATACTTATATTTTATTTAATCTAAAATCAAACAAAAAACTAAGATATTTATTTAAATAGCTTCTTTATTTAAGTATAATTATCTATATCAAGTGAATCTAGTAATATCACATCTCATTACTACTACTCTACAAATTTATAATTATTAAAGTTAAATTAGATTCTAGATGCTTATAGATTTTACTTCTGTGTGATTCGAGTTTATAAAGATTTTGATATATCAACTGTGAAAACAAAAGAACTCTTCTCTTTTTTATTATCTGCATATAATTTCAATTCGAAGCTTTTCAATGCTATAAAAATTTCCTTGATACTCATTTTTTTTATTTCAACTTTAGATACAAAATTTGTTTGTTTAGGCTAGGTGCTTTAGTTATCTCATTAGTGATATCAAATATTTAAGGAATTAAAATGCTTTGCTTATGGAATAGCAAATAAACTAGTAGCTTTTTTTTAATCTGGTACTATTTTGAATTAAAGCAACTAGTAGATATAACAGTAACAAGCACACTGTTATCATATGAAAAATGCAAGAGATCATTATTATAAATAAAGTCAAGGGATAAGACATAAAATTATTAAATTAGCTAAATTTACTTTTTTCTGTTCACTTCTCAACTTAAAAATGCAAACAATTATTACTTGATCATATCATATTGAAAACGAATAAGCTAAGCGATGTTGATTTGATAAAAAGCTAATAAGAAATATGTAGAAAAAATAAAGGAATATATCCAACAAAACTAGGAAAAATAAATACCTTTGATTTTAATAATTAAGCTTATTAGAAATAAATATCATTGCAGTCATCAATATACTAAGAAATTTCATATAAAGTAAATGCTTGATGCATAGAGCTATAAAAATACATAAATACACTATAAAGTTAATAAAATACATAATAGAAATAAAATAGTTACAAGAAAGTAAATACATTGCTGTTATAAATATTGCCTACCTTATTTAATTTTCACTTATGTAGAATAAGGTTAATTTTATACTTTAAGTATAGGATTATATAAATGTGATATCTGGTAATATTCTCAATATGAAAAGAATAAGACGAACTAGCTTTATTTTCATTAAAAAAATAATTAAAAGGCAATATATATTTTCTAAATTTTCCTTTTTCTTTTTTATTAATTAAGTAAAAACTAAAGAAAGGTAAAAATTAAAGTAGTTGTATAAATTAAGATTTTATATTATAATATTTTCATCATTCTTTCTTAGATACTTATATACCTTTTGCTTGTAAATTTCAGTTAAAATAAGTTGTTGATTGTCATTATTATTATTATTAAATAGCTAAAAGAGTTTTAACTTGCTATTCTTTTTAGTTAAAAATGAATATTCTTACTCTTTATGCTTAAAATTATATTAGTTATTATGCAATTTAAAATTTAAAATTATTCAATTTCTTAAAAGGTATAAATGTAGGATTTTAGGCTTATAATTATTATAAATTTCATGCTTGCATTCTTGTGCTTCTTTATTCAGTTCTCATTTGAATAGATATTCTTATGAGCTAAATAATCTTAAACTAGCTTATACTAAAACTTTCTCTCTACTTTGTATTTTATCATAATGAATATTTTAAATCTTCCTTTAGCATCTTTTATAAAGTCTATAATTGACTTTAAATAATAGACCATAAATCTCTAATATTTCTAAAATAAAAATTTATTGCTAAGTTTATTTTCAGATTTATAATGCAAAACCTTGCTATTAAGAGTTTTAACTAAAATCTAGCTTAGATTTAAATCGAACTAAAGCAGCATAGTATGACTGAATCTGAACTAAAGTAGCTAATAAGCAAATTTTGCTCTGACTTACACTATTCTAATTTAGAACTATCTGTTAAAACTTTCTAATACCAGAAGGACCGCTGTGTGAAAGCCTGTGATTAAGCTAGAAGTCAGAATAAATCTTAAAATAATCTAAAATTGCACTTTACAAGTTAATCTGTGACCATTTATACTGCAATTCTTGCATTACTGAAAAGTTCTATTAAGTGAATTCCTTACAAAAGACTAAACTTGTTCAATATGAGCAATTTACATGCATAGTTTGCACAAAATAGATAGACAAGCAGATTGTTGATACAGTTGTCTGAGAAATTAAAAAATAGTCCTTGTAATGCTAGCATTGCAATCTATGGCTTGATAGCTAGAATATTTATTAAACATTTGGTTGCAGTCATTATATATGCTTCACAGCTTTAAAACCTTACGTGATATCTACTTTAGTCTCATAATAGTAAGTTAAATGCTTAGTTTGTAAGATTGATTTAAAGGAAAAAGAAGTGTAGCTACTGTCCTAAAAGTTGCTATCTTCATTAAAAAAAGCTGAGGAGATTAAAGAGGAGAGATAAACTTAAACTATAGAATGTCTAAAGTGCTAATCAGTTGTAGTAATGGAAGTTAAGAAAAATTAATTCTTTTGTGATTTATGTCAAGCACATTATTGTAGTGAATGTAGGTAATAAAACAAACCAAATTAAATATGCTAAAAAGAGATCTTAAGAAAGGAGCAAACTGATTTAGCAAAATTGCATAGATTTAACATTGAAAACTGTAAAGCGTGCTAAAACAAAGATTGCGTCATTTTGGTAAATAACTAGGAACTTTTCTTGAATCTGAACAAGATTAACATGTCAAATGATTTTAGAGAGATATAAATAGAGGACTTTTATAATATTCTAGAGATTCAAGCTGTTTTTTTATAATCCCTATTATAAAAAGGATATGGAGTGTTATAGAGTTGCCAAGCAATGTTATGAACTCAATATGATATTGAAAAAACTCATGAGTTATTATAGTTTTAAGGGGTTCATTAAGACTAAATCAAAAAAGAAAAGTTCATGCAGCTTCTTGATACATTCATATAGAAAAGATGTAAGGACGAAGACCTTAAAAGTTTCTTCATTGATCAATTAACAGAGTAGATGATTAAATTTGAAGGATAACTCTAAATCCTCAAGGTTTCATAGACAAGTATTTCACTTAATACTAGAGTCTTATAAAAATCAAATTTTAGTAATGTCTGATTTGTGAAGCTTACTAATGTCCATATTGTTAGGAGAACCATAGTGCTATATTTTAGTGCAATAGTATGTAGAATGCCAATGAGTATTAAATGCCAGGATTTCATGAAATTAATGGCATGAAAAGTTTTGACGTTATATATCTATCAGAGGATAGTACTGACTACTAAGAAATAGTAAGGATGATAAGCTAAACAAGCAGAGTTTAAATATAGTACGTTTAAAGGATCCTTAATTATGATAATATGTTAGATTTAAAGCTAACATTGATATTTTGACAGCAAAATATGAAAAACCTGTTTAAAGAAAGTTGCTTTTCCACGGTACTCGAGGTAATGATCCTTTGCTTATTATGAAGATGAAGTAGGATTTAAATTAGAGTTTGCAAAAGAAGGTTTGCATGGAAAAGGAATTTACTTTCATGAAAGTTTTTCTTTTTGTTAAGGTTATACCCATTTATCATAAGACTAGGATTAATAAATGCTACTGGTGGATGTAATAACAGGTAAATAGAAATTATCAGAAAGCATGGACTTTTGTAGTTCAATTAAGAATCTAGATTCAAATGATAGTTGCACAGATGGAAATGGAATGCATATAGTTTATGAAAACAATAGGTGCCTTCCTCTTTTCCTTATCTCTTACATACCTCTAAAATCGTAGTTCTATTGAATAAGTCTAAACTTAATTTACCTTAAACTATTTATAGTTCTTAAATCTCAAATTTCATTAATCTTTAAAATTTTGTTGATTACTCGAAATTCTATCTCCAAAGGCAAGAAAGGACGATAAATCCATTTAAAGAGAATAAATTAAGTATTTCCTAGTAGTTGATTATACTCATAATACTTGGTATATATGAATTTAATGCAGCACTTGTAATTTTTATAAATAAGCTTAGAAAAGGCTAATATTGATAAACGATATTTGACTAATTTTAGAGGAAATATATGAAGGAAATCATTCTTTCTATTTAAGAAAGAATTAAAAAAATCTAAATAGCCATTATATTAAATCCAGAGAGGGTTTAATAGCTCTTTTGATATGGTTTTCTTTAATGAGATATCTTGCTAAAATACTTTGTAGTTCATGAAGAGGTTTATAAAGGAGCTCTCTGATTTTTCAGTGGTTGGGTATCTCATTTAAGTAGAATCTTACATTAAATAGTCCTAATAGTTTTTAAATTCTCAAGCTAAGTATATTTCTTCAATTATAATTAAAATTGAAAATTACATTTAAATATTTGCTCTTTTGTTGATATATTGATCCGAGCATTGTGATTAAATAATCAAAATGCTCTTCAATTAAATTAAATCAGGAGATACTTAATACAATTTCGAGCTTTCATCCTCTATTTATACTCTTCCTTTCATCTTTTTTCATCATATCTCTTACTCTAAGTTATGAGAATGAATTTTCTATCTTTATGCTACTTATATTAGTGTAATTAAAGCTTTTTCTACTGAAATATTTAAATAATACATGTAAGACAAAAGGAATCCACTAGCTTTAGTATAGAGTTAGAAACATATGGTAGATATTTTAAAAGTAAGAGAGGATAAATACTTAGACCAAAGGAGTTCTTCTCCTATATATCTCAAAAATGTTTTAGATTAAAAGTTAGAAGCTAAATATTTATCAAGTTGCTTTAATAAAGCAACTCTTGCTAAGTAAAGTAGTTTTTATCCAAATAACTCTTTGATAGTATAATGAATAACACCACAATTTTAAGAAAAGAAGACTAGGCACTTTACTACAAAGATATTTAAGATAGAAAGTAGACTTAAGATAAGCATTCTTTGTAAGATTACAGATCATGAAAAATAGCAAACAAATAAGAATCGAGCAGCACGAGCAGTATACCTATATTCATCCTCTATTAATTTTACTTGACTTAGAGGAAAGATTTCATTGCAATATTTTACTATTTATCTCGAATTTAACTATCTTCACTTACTATCTTTGCAAAGTCATCTAGCTATACTATATTCTCAATCCAAAATATTAGAAAACAAAGCTATTCAAGAGAGATATAAGTTCAATGTTCTTAGAATCTCTATAGTTAATTGTATAAGAGCCAGTAAGATAAAATTCCTAAATTACTAATATTTACAAGCTTAAACATAAGAAAAGGACTAAACTCCAATTAAATGAATACATAAGTTTGGTTGTATTAACTAAGGGAATTTTTTATTATATAAGCATAACTCATTAAAATGAAGTCGCTTTATTTTAATTTGTATGAGCTTTTTAAAAGGTAAATATTATAGATCTAGTTAATAGCTTATAAGCTAAAATAGTAGAAAGAAGGTAGTAATAAGAGTTTAATCTACTAGAAGCTTTTAAGGAAGAAATGTGAGATCAAACAAAATTAAGAAGACTAAAATTAGATAACAGAGCTGAAAGTTTTAAAGTAGCAATAATCATGTCAAGTATGATTTCTTCCTTTGCTTTTAAGAATAAGAATTATAAATAGGTCTAAAGGTTTTTCTATAGTACAGATCAAAGATTAGATTTAGTCTGTTTTAGTATGTTTAGTGGATTAGTAAGATAAAAAAGGATAAGCCTTCACTTAATTCCCTAGTCATTTTATAAAAAGTCATTCAAAGTAACAATAAGTCTTAAATTTAAAAAAGAGGCTTTTCATTTCTAAAAAGCTAAAATCAACTCCTTATATAATAATCCTTATCTAATTCAGACTTAAAGAAGCAATTTAAATCATATAAATCAGTTTATGTTTTTAAGTAAGAGAAAAACTATATAATCTTAATTACTAAGCTCGAACAGTGCTTCCAGAATTAAAATCTGCAGAATATCGAAGCATCAAAGCTACTTTCTTATTATTCAAAATATATACTTCTTTTACATTTTAAACTTTCTCAAAAATGAAATAAAATTTAGTAAGTCTAAGTGCTATAAAATTAATAAAATCATACTCTTATTATCATTAGAGCAATAGAGAGTAAAGAGAATTAATGAGGTTTAGATGCTAAAAGATTTTTAATTGATAAGTAATGAAGAGCAGAATATAACCTATTGATGTAATATTAACTGATAAAAGTAGATATTAATGAATGGGATGTTCCTTTATATAAAGAGTATAATAAAATGTAGGTATATCTTAAAACTTTAACTAATAGAGTTACCACTTTGGAAGTAGAATGTTCAGATACTATAGAGACAGTTAAGCTAAAATATTAAGAAGTGGAAGGAGTTTGCGTTGAGTAGCAAAGGCTAATTTTTGCTGGGAAATAGCTAGATAATGATAAAACTCTATCAGATTACAATATAATGAAGGAATCTACTATTCATGTAGTATTAAGATGCACAGGATGCTGAGAAAAGATATTATTAAAAACTTAAATCTGCTTATTTATTAATCTCCTTAGATAGAATATCATTCAAATATACATTTTACAATAACTAATATTTAGAAGATAATTCATTAAGTCTAGATAGAATTATGATATCAATAAGATTTTATTAATTCTTTATTGGAATCTAAACTAAAATTAATGTATTAGCTATAAACCTAATCTTCATATTTATATAAAAATATAATATATTAAAATCTTATATACTTTTAATTTAAAAGCTTGTTAAGAGAAAGACCTTAAATGAATAAATAAATAAATAAATAATAATTTAATTATCTAAAAAAGAAAAATTAGCTATAGTTCTTAATTAATAAGTCATTAATGATATTAGATTCTATAAATAAGCGATATTAAAATAAAGATATATAAGATAATATATACAATTTGCTATTATTAAGAAATTATAAGCATTGAGTATTTAGAAAGGAATATCTCTAATTTAATCTTAATAGATAAAACTATTATTTTAGTTTATAACTTATATAAAACAAAACTATCTACACTTTAAAATTTGTAGAGTAACTTATGATATATAAATAGTTAAAGACACTAGCCTTTATATAAATGTAACTAGAAATTTATAAATCTTTTCTATTTTAAGGTTTTAAAACTCTAATGTATTAAGCTTTATCTTTGAGTAAACATAGTAAAAAAAAGGGACTAATTTATTGAATATAAAAGAGTAAAATATAAGCTAAATAAAAATAAATAATCAGCAGCCACTTAATCTTTTCACTATATGTATAGTTGATTCTTTCTAAATATTGTAATCACTCAAAGTACGTACATCTTCTAACTACTTTCCAGCAAAAATTAATCTCTATTCTTCAATAGGAACTCCTTCTTCATCTTGAATTTTTTCTTTTACATTCTCAATAGTATCTGAAGGTGATACATCCAGTGTGATTGTGGCACCAGTTAGTAATTTAATAAATATCTACATTTTGTTTTATATATTTACAAAGAACTAAATACACAAACACTTAATTTATCAGTGAGTATTATCTAAACTAATTTACTTTTGATATAACAGAATTTGCCAATATTAGTTTAAATGTTTGTTTCTTATTAAATTTTTTCTTGCTTATAATTAATCTAAAGATGTATTAAGAAAGATATCTCCTACTAACTAATTGTTCTAAGAGTATTTTCATAAGTTTATATAATAGTTCTACTTTATTAAATGATTAAGTTAAGCTTGCAAATATTTATTATTAACTTTATGTTTCAATTAAATTAACTAAAATGTATAAACTCTAACTGAAGACTAGCTTGTATAAGAGTTATTCTTTATAATATGAATTTATTCAAAAGTTTGTACTAGATATTTGTAAAAAGTATTTATAGGCTATTGTATAAGCATATTGTAGTGATCGTAAGCATATTGAATAAACTTATTAGTCATATAAAGAAATAGGTTGCTTTAATATCACTTTATAAAGTAACTTTACATCATTTCATTATTTAGTCCATTTCTTATTATTATTTCAAACTATATCCCTTAAAACTGTTTGTCATACACTAAATCATGATACTCTAATTTACCAAAAACTAAAAAATGGATAATTAAAAACTAAAACTCAGCATTAGTTATAAATAAATAGAAAAGTGATGATCCATCTAAAATATTATTAATCTCTATAAAATACTCTAAAGGATAATTTAAAATAGGGGCACTTTATAAATAAAACTTAATTAAGAAATCTATTAAATTGTTAAAAGTATTTATTATATAGTTATTAGAATGAATTCATATAGTCAGCTATATTTAATTATTTAACTTATTAAATTTAAATTCTAAATTTTATTATTAGAGTTTAAGAATGTGTCAATTAGCCTACGAGCTTACTTTGTTGTAAATAGGATTTTGAAATTCATTCTTGATCCATACTCCTTGCTATTCAGTTCCATCTTTTTTCTTTAATATTCCTTAGCCATTTTTAATGTTTTCAAATCACTATCCTTCATATATATCACCATTTTTTATATCAGTAAGTTCCTTACCCTTATCTCTAATCTTGTACTCATTAACCTTCATATTTATCTCCATTGCTATGCTTCAATATTCCATATCCTTGTTTTATATTTTAATCGAAGTCTCCATCATAAATATCTCCACTTTAATAATATAAAATTCCTTTTCCTTATTTTTTGTCTTATTCTCATTTTCCTTCATATTTATCCCCACTACTATACTAGTATACTCCATATCCTTGTTTTTTATTCTAATCAAAGTCTCCATCATAAATATCTCCATTTGAGTAATATAAAATTCCTTTTCCTTATTTTTTGTCTTATTCTCATTTTCCTTCATATTTATCTCCACCACTATACTAGTATACTCCATATCCTTCTTTTTTACCTTAAACAAAATCTCCTTCATAAGTATCGCCATTATAATAGTAAAGAGTTCCTTTTCCTTGTTACTTATCTTGTTCCCACTATCCTTCATATCTTGAACCACTTATTCATTTTATTATTCCATATCCTTGCTTTTTGCTCTCAACAAAGTTACCTTCATATATATCTCCACTTTAGTATCATATAATTCCTTTTCCTTATTTTTTATCTGCTTATCATTATCCTTCGTATTTATCACCGTTAACTCACTTGAACTTTCCCTGACCCTACTTTTAATTTTAGAACCATTCTCCATCGTAAATTTCTCCATTACTATAATAATATACTCCTTTTCCATGCCTTTCATCTTAAAATCATTATCCTTCAAATTTATCTCCATTTTAGTGCTTGTAAATTCCATATCCTTATTTCATATTTTCGACAAATATTCCTTCAAAAACATCACCATTATAATAATAAAGGAACCCTTTACCTTATTTATTATCTTCTAATCATTATCCTTCAAATCTTGTTCCACTGCTGTATTCATAAATCCGTATCCATGTTTTTTTACCTTAGACGATATTACCTCTGTAAATATCCCCATTTTCATATTACTTAATATCACTATCCTTTATTTAGCTTTTTAAGTATTCTGCGCTAAAATTTCCATCATCTTAAATTATTTAAACTTCTTAGTGATTTATTTACCCTACTTGTTCTATTTACGTCTGATTTGCTTCTTTTTACTTTTAATCTTCTTTTATTTCCTCATTTTACTGATTTACATTTTATTAGTGAGACTGTGAGATATTCATTCCTTCGCTTATTTATTATTTAATTTCTTCTATTTCTTCACCTTTAAAGCTCGATGAACGCCTCATTATAACGTAACTGATAGATACTGATAATTATTTAACTATTTCTATTAAATTAAAGTTAAAGTTTATTCTTTTAATTCTCTTATCTCATATTAGTTTAGTGTAATCGCATAATACATTTAGTAACAATAGCTTTGTCTAAATGATATAATTAAAGTTTACTTTTATCTTAAAGTCTGCTATATAAATAAATTAGCTCTAATATATCCTATATTTATCTGTTTTATTTTTTTTAATTAAATTGCTTTGCTCATTGTTCGAAGGTGAGCAACAAGGTCATCTTCATCAGAGGTTGGGGAAGTTAAGTACCCATAATCGACTTTATGTCTTCATCTGCTTTGGTTTGACCTCGAGACATAAGATTCTTAGACCTTCGACACTGACTATTTTAATTTTTAATTCTGGAACGAAAAAGAAATAATATTGTGAGCTTCATCAGAGGTGGGGAATTTAAGTACCCATAATTGACACATGTCGTCCTCTGCTTTGGTGATACAATGAGTCGTAACCCTGCCATGTCCTTGAACCTCCAACAAGTATTAAAAATTACGAGTATTCTAAAATTATATCAGTATTGAATATTTTTATCAGTACTGAATAATTATACAAGTTGAACAAGGTTTATCAGTACCTGATAATTTTATCAGTAACAAACATTCTTGTCAGTATGAAACATTTTTTTAAGAGCTGCGCACCAACGAGAGTGCTACGCGCTCTATAGTCAAATTTATTTATTTATTATTTATTTGATTTAGATTAATTGCTAACTAATTATTTAGAACTTTTATTACTAAAATCTTGCAACTATCAATATTACAAGCATTGCTTATTAAAACTATCTACTAAATTATTTCTTTTTATGCATAAACAGCAAGTTGTAGCAATCCATAAAAATAAAGGGAAAATATAACAAAATTTAGGTTTAATTTAATTTAATTTAGATAGTTAAAGTTTCACTTAGCTAAATAAAAAGAAACTAAAATTGATTTATACTTGCATTAGAAAATAAAATGATTTATCAAATCTATTTTTATGAATTAATGTAAGAAAATATAATTCTTAAAGCTATTTAAATATAGAAGGAAGATTCTTAAGTTATTATATTAAAATACTCTTTATACTCTATATTTATATATAATTCTAAATTTACTAGTAATTATATAACTTATTCACTTTACTACTAATTTATATAATTTTATCTAAAAACTGAGGAAAAGTTTTAGAACTTAAAGAATAATTAAAATTATGCTTTTAAATTTTTAGTATTAATGATAAAAAGAAATATAATTGAATGGCTAAATTTAGAAATATAAATTAAGAATTAAATGAAAATTAGGTATAATAGCTAATTACTTAAGCATCTGCTTAGCTAGTATAAAGTTTATTTAATTTTACTTAATTTTAAGTTATTTAGATTGCTTTATTTACATTGTCATTATAGTATATTTTATTCTAGGATGCTCTTCACTTATGTATTTATATAACATGAACTTTAAAATAAGCAAATCAAATAATTTAATTTATTTTGTTTATATCTTCATATGAAAAAATTAAGCATAGGAATTCATTTAAATGTTTATTTTCTAGAAAAATTGATTACAAGTAAAATAAAATTGAGATTCAAAACTAATAATTAGCTTTCTTAAATCTAAGCATAAGGGATTAAGATTATATTAATACTAGAATTTTAGTAATAAATTAATTATAGTTGCTAAGTAATTAGTAAGGCTATTTATAAAGAAACTTAAATTATTTAGAATCTATTTAGTTTAATAAATTTTATATAAATAAATAAATTTGACTATAGAGCGCGTAGCACTCTCGTTGGTGCGCAGCTCTTAAAAAAATGTTTCATACTGACAAGAATGTTTGTTACTGATAAAATTATCAGGTACTGATAAACCTTGTTCAACTTGTATAATTATTCAGTACTGATAAAAATATTCAATACTGATATAATTTTAGAATACTCGTAATCTTTAATACTTGCTGGAGGTCCAAGGACAGGGCAGGATTGTGTCTCATTGCATCACCAAAGTAGAGGACGACATGTGTCAATTATGGATACTTAAATTCCCCACCTCTGATGAAGCTCACAATATTATTTCTTTTTCGTTCCAGAATTAAAAATTAAAATAGTCAGTGTCGAAGGTCTAAGAATCTTATGTCTCGAGGTCAAACCAAAGCAGATGAAGACATAAAGTCGATTATGGGTACTTAACTTCCCCAACCTCTGATGAAGATGACCTCGTTGTTCACCTTCAAACAACTATGGCGGTTTTAAAAAATAATATATAATAATAAAAAATATAATATTCTTTTTTCAAAGCTATTAAGCAAACTATATTATTTTTAATTTAATTTAATAATATTCTTTTATTTTGATAAATTATATGAGATTATAAGTTATTTCTTATTTATTAAATATACCATATTAGATAAATCCCTTTAACAGAATCTTAATTGTTTTATTATTTTGCAACAATATGTGAAATATTATCTAAGTTGATGAGATTATTATTAGTAGCAATGCTTTATAAGAAAATATTTTAGTTAAAAATATAAAAATGGTGTAAATTAATAAAATAATGAATTATAATAAATTAATAAAGTAATTTATTATATAGTTTATATTTCTTTGCTGTTCTAAAATGCTATATATATGCTTAAAGTTAAACTAAGAC
The DNA here is from genome assembly GCA_946699065.1 of Loxodes magnus. NCBI lineage: Eukaryota > Ciliophora > Karyorelictea > Loxodida > Loxodidae > Loxodes > Loxodes magnus. Next base: position 46,018 of record CAMPDV010003681.1, read on the forward strand.
TATTATTATATTTTTTCTATTTTATTTAATTATAATAAAATGGCTTCTAAGAAATAACAGAACTTTGAACAAAACATTTAAACAGGAAAATTCTCTAAAAAATAAAAAAGCGAAATAATTACAATGAGTGAAAGTGAGAAATATGATTGATATGACGAACATTAACCACTTGGAAATCCAGAACTAAAAAAACTTCCGACACAAACTCAAATAGAAATATTATCTAACTCATTAAAAGAGTTTATGTTTAAAAATAGATACCTCACTGATAAAGTAGAACAATTAGAAAAACTAATAACGTCTTTACTTGAGAAACATATTAATAATCATAAGAAATAGAAAACAAACTGGAACAAAGAATTCTTTAAATTTAATAATAAATTCAGGTTACACCATTTTCGATTTAACAGAATTAATCAGATCCTATGGAAATAGAAAATGAAGCCTCAAATTAAAATAAACAGTAAACGTTTATTTAAAATAAGTAGTAAATTTAAATTAAATAATTATTACAGGAATAATAGTTTAAAAGAAGAATAAAATGCTACGTGTGCAATAAATAACACCAATGAAAATACTGCTACTAACTAAGCGAAATTTAAAGAAAGAATAAATAAGATATTTTTAGAAAACTATTTAGGATATATCCAACATAAAGCGGAAAAATTTATAGAAAAAAATTCTTTAATTCAAATCTTAATCCTTGCTAAATAATTAGGAACGCTAAGTGCAAGACCAAAACTATTCCGAATATTAAAGGATGGTGCACTAATGAAGTGCTACACCGCCTAACTAAGCCTAGTAAGAATTCAAGACAAACTAATAGAGACAAGCTGATAGAATAGGTCAGATGGCTGACTACTAAGGCTTTAACAAAGCTTTTTAACTTTAAACTTTTTTTAGAAAACTGTATAAAATTGAATAAATGAACAATGACTTTTAAATATTTTTATTCAATATCTAGACAATTATTTTTAGAATAAATTAAATTTAAAGGCTCGAGAATATAAAATATTATTTTATTCATGTTCATTAAAATAATCAAATATTTTCATTTAATTTTGGAATCTAATTTACAAATTATTTTTTTAAATAAGCTAACTGTATAAAATAGTAAATTAATAAGAAGAATAAAATAATAGTTATTTTTTATTAAGATGCGTCTGTATTTAATTGATAAAGAAAGTGTTTTCTTAATCTTTTATGATCACTTTATTAATTTTAAATGATTTTATGATGTTGTAAAATCAATATTAAAAGCAATGAGTTTAAAAATAAATAGAATTATATTAAGTTATATTTAAAAAAGTTTAAGAATCTCAAATTGTTCCTTTATAAATTCTCGTTAAAAAATTCCAAAAAAAAGTTTAAATTACTCTATATACGTTTGCTTGCTACTAAAATATTACCTAAGGCTCTATATCTTCATAACTCACTGAAAAGTCAATTAGTTATAAATTATCTGTTAAACTTTCAAAAGTTTTTATTCTCTAAGCATCTAAATACTGTGTGTGGATACTTTCATTACTTTTAAAATCTATGTGCTTTCCTCTTGGAATCACAGGGCTAATAAATGTTTTTCTCAAGTTTTAATTAAAATGTCAAAATGCTCTCACTGGTCAATCACAAATTACGAATATACTCTTTAGTTCCTTTCAAATATAATTTGGAAGAATAAAATTTCAATGCCAGTCAGGCTTTTCTAAATTAACTTCATATAAAGATTATTAATCAGTTAAAATTTTTGCAAAGCTAGTTATTTGTACTGCAGCTATTCTCTTTCCATATTTATTATTATGGATTATCTCTCTATTTACTCATTTACTAAATTCGAAAAAATCTATTGTTTATTAAACATCATCTTCACATCATAAAATTGACTTAGCTTTTAGATACTCAAAAGTAAGATTTAGTAAGAAAAAAGCGTTTTAGGCACATTAAAATTCTCCTATTTTTTTCTTTCTTTAAATATTCTAAGGAGTTTCTGTTTTAGGATGTTTTGTATGAACTATATTTAATATTCCTCTATTTTTAAACTCATCTATTACATCTTAAACTTCTTATGAGTTACCGTCTTAAGATATTATTATAATAGTCTAGTTTATTCCATATGCTATAAAGTATTTTTTAAAATAGCATGTTTTTTATAGACAGGCATTACTATCGGATAGAGTTCTTCTGTATTTAACTAAAATCTTTATATAAATGCTTCGTACTATTTTTTTTACTTATTCATAAATTTTAGGATATCATTAGTTGAAAGTATAAGATCCACATACTCTCGTATCTCAAACCATCTAAATAAAGTTAGACTTAACTACTTATCCATAATGATATTTTCCTATTCTATACACATCTTAAAGATAAAATTTCTATCCTTCTTTACCAGGTAAAAAAGCATATTATTTTCCTTTAAAATTAGTTTTTAATAAAATTCTATGATCAAATTAAACTAAGTAGTTTCTTAGATCTAACTTAACGATTTATACTAAGTAGAAAAGAAAAAGTTCTTAAACTCTAAAGGATTAAGATTTCCTACTATTTCGTTATTTCCCACTTAAAGATGATATTTCTTTACTACTTAAGCTCCTATTCTAAACCTTAATCCTGTTTCCATTAGTCTATAATAATCTAATCATCTATTTAAATCATTTTTTTTATTTACTTGTATTTAAGCTTTTGATTTCTTAGCACTTTTTGCTTTTTCGAATAAAGAAGTTCTTAAAGTTGTTAAAACTAACTAAATATTATATCATTCATCTGATTTTATTTCAGTCTAAGTATAATAATACTAACATCCTCTATCAGATCCAGTTTCGAGAGCAATAGTTCCTTTTTGATTATAAGTATGGACTAGGTATAAGAAATATTCTTAATTATAGCTAATAGTATCACATTCTTCCATTTTATTTCCTAGAATAGCAAATCGCTAATTTTGCTCTTATTCAGTGAAATCTCCCTCACTTTTATTATTTTAAGGGCCCATTAAATTTTAAAGTTCCAAGTTACTAAAATTTAATTTAACTCATATCGAAATAAATAGTTCAGGAAAATCTAAAGAGCGGAAAGGTCCATGAATAATAAATTACTCTTTATTTAAACTTATTTAAAATACATCTTCTTAAGCTATTTACTGACTTATTTTATCCTAGGTATCTAGTTGCTAAATATATTAAGTTAGAACTTATTCCTTACTCTAAATAATTTCAGTTTAGCTTTTTTCTTCCAAAATGCTGTTTTATTCCTTCTTAGATCCATTTTAGTTTTGATCTTTTGCATCTTAAACGTTTTATTAAGATTCCTAAATTAAGATTTTCTCAGCCTATTTTACCTCTTACTATATAATCAGCTAGTAATTTGAATCAGATTACTGTTGCTTTGTTTTTTAGGAATTAGTTAAATGCTAAGAAGCTTATTTTATTTTTTCTATCTCTAAATTTTATAATTATTCTTAAACTTCCTTTTATATTTAAATAATCTTAGTACTAAGAGGTAATAAGGAAGAGATAAATGCCAACAGATAGACAAATAGCAATTATAAATATTAGGTAACCTTAGAAAGGTGAAAAGATAATTTTTCCAAAAGATAATATGATAAGACTTAAATAAATTCAGAGCTAATTTTAAGAATTTATCAACGCATGAAGGCGGAAAAATATTTCAGAAATTAGTCTCTAGTATTATGAATATTAAAGGTTTATTAAATAGTAAATAACTGTAAATTAAATTAAGTTAAGTTAAAAATGTTCTACTTTAAAGCAATTTAAAACTTATATTTCAGTTGAGTTAAAGCAATATAGCTGATAACTAAATTAGAGAAATGGTTAAATATTTTTGAAAAGTCAAGAAAGATTTAGAATTGATGATTTTTTCAAATCGACGAGTTAATTATCAATTACCAAAGAAATTACTTATTTTATATGTAAATAATTAGGAATAAATGAATCTATGATAATTTAAGCTAACATAAAGAAATAAATTTAGATAAAAGTTTGAAATTTAGTTTCATTTTAGTTTTCAAGGTAGAGAAAAATTTAAATATAAGAGTGATTACATTTGCTAGTTAAATTTTAAAAATTAATTCACTCTACTTTGTATAATAATATAAATACCTTATGAGAGAGAATACACAATAATTACTATAAGCTATATCAAATTCTGAATTAATAATAAAATTATAGACTGGTAACTCATACTTTTTGCGAATATTATGTGCAGTTTACTTATAGGAAAGTCAAAGCAAAATTATTCACATCCACAGAATTATAATATTTATCATTAGATTAAATAACTTCAGATTTAATTAAAGATTTCATGGGGAGTCATTCAACTCTAAGTCTTAAAACAGCAAAAATTAAAAAATATAGGATTTATTTGATTTCAGTATCCTTATATTAAAATTAAATTTTGTATAACTTTAGTTTTCCTTTCATCTAGTCATAAATCTCATTTTCGTTTCTATCATACAAAGAGACATAAAACTAATAAAATTTAAAAATTTAAAACAAGCAACTGAATCTAATTTCTTTAGCCATAAAGTTATTAAAATAAAGCATATAACTTCATTTTCATATTTCACTATAAATCCATTTTCAACAAGACAAGAAAAAAGCTTTCAATTGAATTATTTAATTAAATAGATATCCTAGAAATATTATGGAAATAAGTTCTGAAAATAAAACTTATCAAAGTTTAATTTCTAAGAAAAATCTTAAAATCTACAATAACTGAATTTTCAATCGAATTTTGGTAGGTTTGGAATAAGAGTTACTAAATATGAGATCTGTTACAATCTAATCTAATTGACAGTATTTATTTTTATTTCTACTATCAAGCAAAACTCTTATCTTAAAGTTAGTTATGATTGAAAGTAGAATAACTACACTTAGCAGTTAATTTATATAAGCATATCTACCAAAACATATACTTTAATCGAACGAATAAGTAATATTAAGAGGTTAAAACTAGAGATTTTTTACTATATACTAAGATAATACTAAATAATTTTAAATGGAATGCACGAAATCTAAACATATAACGAAATAAGATAAAAAGAATGTTGTTTACATTATATCAGGATAACAAGAAGTAGATGAAGAGTGCAAGAACGTTCAAAAATGTGAAATTTTCAATCTGAAGAATTTTAAGTTTAATAGTCTTAAATAAATTACAACTCCTACAGCTGGTTTTGGTTGTGATTAAAAAAGCCAAAAAGTTTTTTTGATCGGAGGTTAAAATTTTCAAGCAAGTAATTTTTCGGATAAAATTCAGGGTTATGATAGTAGAGTAAATAAGTGAATAATATGTAAATAAAAGTTTTCAGGAAAGGCTTAAACATCAGCCATATATTTAACAGGTTATTAAGCTTTTTTATTATAAT
>CAMPDV010003682.1:0-44398 GCA_946699065.1 Loxodes magnus
CAATTTTTATACGTATCTGATAATAAAATATTCTGATATGATACAAAGACGAGGTTGAAACATATAACAAATCGCAAATTTAGAATTTCTATCTCCAAGCAACAATTTTCTTACTTAAAATTAGTAATAAGACAAGCAAATGGTACTTCAGCTTAATGTAGAAATAGATTAAACTTAGTAAGTCTAGAAGATAACAACTATAATTAATCAAATTGGAAGAATAGAACTTATTTCGCAAGAAAAGAATAATAAAGAGTTTAAAATTAAGAAATAATTATGAGTCTATATCTCCTCAGATGACACTTCTAATGAAAAATAACGAAAGCACGGAATTTTAAATCATTGAGAAAGTATAAATAGATTAATTATATAAATCTCTTTATTTCAATATTGGAACTTAAATGAATAATAACAGTGTAGAGCATCATGCTTATTATATTTAAATAAATTTTCGAAGCAATCATTTTCATTTCTTGCTCTGAATTATTTTTGTAAAGATACTTGACAAAATAATTTCTCTTCATTCGAGGCGTTTAATGATCCTTCGTTTTTCAACTTGAACCTTTCTAGTCTTCTCTTTATAAAGCTTATAAAATTTGACCAATTTATTAACTTCAATAAGCTAGGTTCTTGAAAATTCTAATAGCTATAACTCTAATCATATAAATTAGATTCTACTAATATTTTCCCAAAAGTAACTAATTGATAGAAAACATCTAAAAAGATCTCTTTAGTAAAGAAGCGTCTTTGAGATAGTTAAAATCTTAGCCACATAAACTAGAAACACTTGATTATATATCAATGGAGCATTAACTGAGTTAATTTAGAAGATATAACAGCAAGTTATCAGTCAATAAATGGAAAAGATTCTCTAAGAATATTTAGTTATTCAATTTAGTATATGGCATTTAATAAGCACGATTTACTTACTTAATACTTAATCTATTATTCTTATTTAAGAGGTAAAGTATGTTACTTTATAGAGAAATTCTTAGATGAATTTCTTTTTTATATAGGGGATGTTTGGTAAACTAGAAAAGTATAAATTTTATAATGGTAAGTTGATACAATTAAAGACTTTTAGTTAAATGCTTTTGGTATGGCAAATCATGCTTAGTATATCTAACAATAAACGTAATATGAGAGTCCGGGTTTTCTTAGCTAATTTATTTTAATTAAATAAAAGCACATGAAATTCACTGTTTGCATCTGCTAGGAAGGAAATTAGCATAAGTCGAAAAAGAGACTCCTTAAATGAAGTTCATGAAGATTTAAAGGTCTTCTTTGAAAAAATCTTTAAATATTAGAAATTTTATAATTCCTTTCAAATATCCCAAGAAGTAATATCATCACCATTCTCCGCTTTAGCAGATCAAAAGTTCTACAAAGTATTTTTAAATTAAGCGGAGATATAATTCCATAACAAGAAATCATTATAATACCTTTAGAGATTATTACCCAAAACTTAAACGACTTTCCTTTGATGTATAAATTTATTTAATTTCGATTCTCCTTTTTTAATAAAGAAATTACCTCATATTTTAAACGTTAAAGTCATGCTTAACTCAAGAGAAAATTTAAACTCTAACTTATAGCAATTTTAGGATTTTTTTATGAACTCGAAAATTCTATTTAATAATCTGCAAAGTCACATGCTGAAAGATGTTTTGAGCAAATAGTAAATTTATGTTCCTTTTAGTTTCATCCAGATATTTTATTACAATATCATAAAATTAAATTGAAAAAAACAGGATCATTGCTGCTTCGATGTAGAACTTGTTATAAATTTTGATTAACCTAGTAAGACAGTCATTAATAATAAGCTTAGTATCAATAATATCATAGTATGGTTCTAAAAAGTAGTTAAGTTTAAGTAGATTTAACCTTACCAAAAGTGTAGAAAGTAACTACCTTGATACAGTATAAAGTATTTTCTCTAAGTCATTTAGAGTAACCTTTTCTTTTAAGTGTCAATTTACTTTGTTGATAGTAATTATTAAAATTTAAAATTTATTAAGTTTTTATGTGCTTACTTAAGAAATTTAAACTAAGACTAATGAAAGCATTTCGATAATTCATATATTTATATTAGATATTGTTATTGTCTTGACATACATTTAAGTAATCAATCCAGTAAAGCGAACAAAACATTAGTTATGTGAAATACTCTTATTTCTCTACTTATAAATAGGACGAAAGCTTACTTTCTCTATTGCTGTTAAATATGGGAATTATCTGAACATTTTATTAATGGAGCATATAGCTGGTAATGTAACTATAACCAATATATTTTATAAAATTGGCTTTAATATCCCTCTACCAATGGATTTATTATTCACTAGTTGGATGAGTATTTTTTAGCTTCTAAGGCAACTTTTAAAAATAACTTAATTTATCTACTAAAAAAAGTATCTTTCAGAATAAAAAATTCGATTTAATGGATATGAGTATAGAACATCAAACGACTACTTTTACAAACTAATAAAATTAAGTAATTTAAAATAAAACAGAGCAATGATTTTCAAACCTAACTAAAGATAAACTTTAAGGTAAAAATTTATTTCAAAAGCTAAGAAAGGGAAATTTAAGATATGTGGGATAAATTGAAGCTAGCACAAAAATTTAGAGCAATCTAGAAAAATAAATTTTTTGGAGAGAAACCTAGATTTATATAGAGTTGTATATTTCAGTTTCTAAAAATGGCTAAAAGAATCGGAAAAAATCGATATTTATGCAATAGAAAGATTTAAATTAAAATCAAAGATTTTTATATAGGTTTAGGATTATCTTAGCTAAAAGTTTAAATAAAAAGTAGGAAAGATATACTTTTATATAAAAGCTTTAAAAATTGAAGGAAGGAATAATAAAAAGATTAATGATTAAAAGTTGTGAGGTTAAATCTTGGCCAGTAAGATTGAATAAAATATAAATTCCAGAAGCTCAAAAAAATATAGATTCTAGCTAATTTTGATCGTTATATAAAGAATATATTCTGAAAGTAAAAACGAAAGAGTTAAAACTTAAAATAAATCCTTTAATTATTTGAATATAACAATAGGTAAGTATAAAGTTAACTGTCAACAAATATTTTAGAGTATATAAAAAAGAGATATTTGAAAATGCTTATTAAGCAGTGTATCAACATTTCTTAAAGATAAATTAATGAGATAAAAATTTTGAATTAAAATAAATAAAAATAACGTTAATAGTAGCTCAGAGAGTTGTTTAAATATGCATATAAATTAATGAATCCATTTCAAATATATAGAATATAAGCATTTATAAAATTTTAGAAATATTAATACGAAAAGGAATTAATTAGGAAATAGCAGAGAAAATAATAGAAAAATTTGAAGAAGATGGTTATTTTGGAAGATTTATATACAGTAATTATTATTATTAAATATTTTAAAATTTCTATAAATTTAATTATATACTACTTTTTCTTTTTCATACTATTCTTATATCATATCTAATATACTCTTCAAATTTATTATATACTTTATTGTTTAATATTCTTATACTTCTCTTCATACTTACTACTCTCCTCTTCGCTCCTTTGCATACACTACTTATTGAACTTTCTTAATACTGATATATACTCGTACTTGTTCTACTCAAAATTAAACCCATTCTCATTGCCAATCTTTATCTATATCAGTCAGTCGTCCAGTGTCTTACGAATTATTCCCACGTTTCTCGCTGCTTTCTCTAAATTCACTCTCTTCTTCCCTTTATCGCTCTCCACTCCGTCGTATTGTATTCTCCATCAATACAAATAGTTTATCACATCCTTTATCATCTTCTCTTGAGCTCTCTTTTGTTCTCTTATATTCCACATTTGTAACAAAGGCTTTATCAGTCCTATTGTCACTTCTATCTTTCAAACTTAAGGAATCTTTTCAGTCACTTCTTTCAAAATCTTCTACTTCGTCTCCTTTAGAGTAAAGATGTAAGTTTGAACTGTTCCTTTCTTAAGATAAACTCTAGAAGGAAAGAAGTCAAAGGAAGTATTCGATTTAAGATGAGAAATGAGAGAATAGAAAAGGGACAAGAAATCGAAGAATTCGTTATTTAAGACAGTTATAGGGATATAACCTTATCCTTGTTCTAGTATATTAAAGCAGTTATCAAGAACATTTCATTAGACTAGCAGTTGATTCATAATATTCTTACAGGCAAAGGAATCAATAGAAGCTTATTTCTCTTAATACTGATAAGTTAAGCTTAAATGAACATCGTATGATAAGGTTAAATTAAGTTAAAAGAATAAAAAGAGGAAGAAAAAGGATAAGAATTGAGAGAAAAGAAGAGGTGAAAAGTGAGCTTAAAAGAAATGAGAGGGTTATAAAGTGAAAAGGAAGAGTAATGCTTATGAGAAGGTAGAATGAATTTGATAAGGAAGTTTTGTTATATAAAAGAAATCATAATTAATATATTCTATAAAACATACAATTTTTATTTTCATGCTTTTAGATTTAATTATTTAAAATTTTTTAAGTGCTTTAATGCAAAAGTTTAAAATGCACTTATAAAATCTCTTCATCTTAAAGATCTCACTTAACTTTTAAGTTTTTACTTCTTTCATTTTATAATAAATCTAGATTTGATCTTTAACAAAAAATTTATTTTTTCAAACATTTATATTTAAGGAAATTAAGATAATTTTTGTCATATACTATATGGAACTTTAAAATTAAGGATAACTAAGTATTTACAGCATCTATCTAGATATATTTAGCATTTCTAGTTATTAGCAAATATACTAAACCGTATATTTATGAGAATTTAAGATAATTTAAATTTCCTTTATTTATTCTAATATATGAAAATAAAAGAAGACAATGAGATTAGTGTTTAGCAACATTTATCAGTTCTAATAGAACTTTTAATAAACTTATTGTCTTATTAAGTTGGTCTTAGATGATTCAAAGATATAAGGGAATTGTAGCTCAGTTTCCCTATTTAAAAATATATCTTTATGTGAAGAAGGGCATTTATTTGTCTTTACAGTTACAAGTGAAGGAATTAAAGTGAAATTTTCAAGTTAAATGAAACGATGATTACAAGATAGTTCATGATTCTGAGAGAGAAGCATAAGATTTTTCATCCTTAACTTAGACAGTATAAGAATTATCTAATTAAGCAGATAAGAAACTAAATATTAAAGTATTTTAGATTTAGTATTTAATCTACTATCTGATCTGATTCAAAGAAACAAGAATAATAAAATAACAAGGAATAAGGTAAAAATAAAACTTTATAACTTAAATTTATCTTTATAAACATGAACAAGATAAAATATCAAGCAAGCTACAATATCATCTTTAATATTTAAAAATAAGAACTATTATTAACTAATTTATAGGCCTTAAATTTACATAAGAACTAAAAAATAGGTATATTAATGAAAAAAATGTTCTTTCTTATTAAATAATTAAATCTAAAAGCATGAAAATAAAAATTGTATGTTTTATAGAATATATTAATTATGATTTCTTTTATATAACAAAACTTCCTTATCAAATTCATTCTACCTTCTCATAAGCATTACTCTTCCTTTTCACTTTATAACCCTCTCATTTCTTTTAAGCTCACTTTTCACCTCTTCTTTTCTCTCAATTCTTATCCTTTTTCTTCCTCTTTTTATTCTTTTAACTTAATTTAACCTTATCATACGATGTTCATTTAAGCTTAACTTATCAGTATTAAGAGAAATAAGCTTCTATTGATTCCTTTGCCTGTAAGAATATTATGAATCAACTGCTAGTCTAATGAAATGTTCTTGATAACTGCTTTAATATACTAGAACAAGGATAAGGTTATATCCCTATAACTGTCTTAAATAACGAATTCTTCGATTTCTTGTCCCTTTTCTATTCTCTCATTTCTCATCTTAAATCGAATACTTCCTTTGACTTCTTTCCTTCTAGAGTTTATCTTAAGAAAGGAACAGTTCAAACTTACATCTTTACTCTAAAGGAGACGAAGTAGAAGATTTTGAAAGAAGTGACTGAAAAGATTCCTTAAGTTTGAAAGATAGAAGTGACAATAGGACTGATAAAGCCTTTGTTACAAATGTGGAATATAAGAGAACAAAAGAGAGCTCAAGAGAAGATGATAAAGGATGTGATAAACTATTTGTATTGATGGAGAATACAATACGACGGAGTGGAGAGCGATAAAGGGAAGAAGAGAGTGAATTTAGAGAAAGCAGCGAGAAACGTGGGAATAATTCGTAAGACACTGGACGACTGACTGATATAGATAAAGATTGGCAATGAGAATGGGTTTAATTTTGAGTAGAACAAGTACGAGTATATATCAGTATTAAGAAAGTTCAATAAGTAGTGTATGCAAAGGAGCGAAGAGGAGAGTAGTAAGTATGAAGAGAAGTATAAGAATATTAAACAATAAAGTATATAATAAATTTGAAGAGTATATTAGATATGATATAAGAATAGTATGAAAAAGAAAAAGTAGTATATAATTAGATAAGAATTTTTCATTAATTTCATTAAAATAAATTGCAATAAAATAGATTTATAAGTTTGAACCAGTCATTTATTTTGGATCAGCAATACAGTCTTTCATTCTTTTTGATAAGAATAATATCTTTTAGATTGAATCAATAATTTCAAGTTGCTACATAAAATTAATTCTAGTTGTTCATATTGTAAGATTTTTTAATTATATTTGATCAACCAAGAAATTCCTATTATTTAATTAATTAACATAGCATGATAAAGATAATTTCTTTCTTTAACGCTTTATTAGTTTTATGAATATCTTTCCACTTCTACCCATTTTAATAATAGCATTTGATTATTTTTATTTTAAACAGATTTTAAAAATTTCTTGTAGTTTTATTATATAATATCTGTCACCCTTTAGATTTTAACTTTTATTTATTTTTTCGCTTTAATATTTAAATTATTCCAAATAGAATCTAGTAGAGAATCCCTTCAAATCTTTCATTTAAATATATTTACACTAGCTATCTTATCTCGGAAAATCTTTAATGTCTTTATCTTTTGATTAGCTTAGTAGATAATCAAAATGATATTATAACTTCAATTCATTGTTTCTGTAATAACATCAGTACCTATAATAATGCTTTTGACAACTGTTTTTATTTATGCTAGCAGAAAATCTACTTTTATAATAATTCCAATTTTCTCACTCTAATAAATTAGCTACATTATTTCCATTTCTACTAAAAATGATAGCAGCTAAATACCATTAGATTCCTTATATTAATGCCATTCGAACTCATACACTTACTATATTAGATTTATTAACTAATAATAAAATTATCTAGTTAAGTTCGTTTATTATCATTTGCTTTAGTCAGTTGAGGAAAGAAAAGTAGGTAATTAGATTTAACACTTTCATATAATATTTATTAGTAATGTAAATATCCTTTAGTGCCTTATCTCATTCTTAGTTGAAGTACTAATTAACGAAGGATAATATCAATATAGGTGTATAATACTAGTCTCTTATTATTAACATTTTGTCTTAGTTGTACTTTTATGATTTTAGCTAGATAAACCCACTTATTTTCGTATATCCGATTTAGTAAAATTAACTCGACTTTATAGTTAAAGACTAAAAGGTTTAACTAAAGATGTTTTATACATGCTTAAGTAAATTGTGATGCTTATTTAGACTTTTAGGTATCTTTATGTAATAAAACGTAACTAGGTTGATCTATAGTAATAATAGATCTCTTTAATCAAGACCAGAATATTACAATTATATAGCAGTTTAATTAATTAATTTTAACTTCTGCATTTTACAGCAAGGTTTCATACTTATTTAAGAAATAGCTTTATATTTATAGGCTAACGAGAAAATTGGAATAGAGCTACTAGATCAAAATCTCTAAATTTAATTATAATAATTTTAAATAAAATGCATATATTTGAAATAGACAGTAGGAACAGAACTAAAAAGAAACTCATTATACTTTTTCATCTGCATAACTAAAACTTCACTTAGCTTCGCATTGTCTCCTATTTAAAAAGGGTTTTTGCTCTAAATTTTTTTATTTTTCTTCTCCGTTTCTCGAGTTTAGGTTTAGCTAATTTAATAGCTTAAATTAGTTAAAATATTTCTCTTATTTCATCTATTTTTGGTATAATCATTTTATAAAATGATTATATACAAATTCCTTGCTGCTTTAGTAGTGTATAAAGGATATTACTTTTTGCAAGTTACTAGTTGTTATGCTTTACTTTTTTAGTTCTTTGTATGGTATTTTAAATATTAACTATATTTTCTAAGTTCTGACTATTTATGAAATTGATGTGTATTGATCTTCTGAGTGAATTTCTCTTTTTTAAAGCTATAAAATATTGGTTCAGCAAAATGAATCCACTAAATATCTGAAAGTCTCTGATCATGATTGTATTTCTGCTACTATTAATAAACTATCTTATTAAATGAATAATCCCTATAGCTCTTTCTTATATACTACACTATTATAATACAGTGCTACTTTAGCCTTTTAGTTATGCTATCTATTTATTTTTTATTTCTTTCATTAAGAGAAAAAATAGTTAAGCAAACCTAGTATAGGATACAGTTGCTATCTTATACAATGTAATGGTATTATATTTCTTTATTCATAAGATGTGAATAGAGAAGGTAGAAGATTATAAGAGAACTAAGAGAAATAGTAATTGATCTCTACTAAGTAGGATAACCAGCTTAATTTCATTTTTCTCTATCTAAGTTAAAATATTAGGAGAAATGTAGATAAGATATAAGCTAAACCTATTTAGTTAGTCTCTATTTAGGCTTTAAATCAAATTTAAGCTTAAGTTGGTATATAATCAGCTTAGTAGCTTCAAATATAGCGAATATATATCGCTTAACTGATTTCATTTATGAAAGTATATTAAAGGAATAATTTCTTATTACTCAGTATTTTACTGAGAAGCTAAGGAAAAGAGATAAGAGGTGTTATTTCATTCACATAATAAAGGAATACTATTTAAAGCAATTTTACAGGGCTAATTCTTTAAAAGTTGATTAAAGAAGCAAATTTAGGATATTATCAGCTTTTTAACTCGACACTTGTCACTACACTAAGTTTTATTAAAGGTCTAACTAATAAAGTTTCTAACTTTCAATTAACATATCATTTTATATTAGCACAATATATAAAAAAGTGCAAAGCTAAAGGAAAATACTCTAAGTAAGTCTAATTAAGAACAAATATATTTAGCTTTAGATATCAAAACCTTGATTAATAAATTAGATAGAGTAATAAAATAAACCTTTGGAAGTTAAAATCACTGAGTACTAGAACTTTGTTAGTTGACTAGAGTTTAAGTTATTTAACAGACTGAAACATTTAATTTAATAGCAGCCATGAAAGTTTCTCTTTTGAAAGGACAAGTAAATTATATGAAGCTTAGGGTAGAGTTAGTATACTAAATATATATTAAGCTAAAGGAAGGATGGATAGATGGACAGGTAAAATCTCTAAATAAGTGCAATCAAAATATTAAACATATGAGACAATAAATTAAACCATCTAGTCCTTTATTTTGCTATACAAAAGAGTCTATAAATAACCTGTTGGTAGCTTTCTTCTGAACTAGAAATCGTAAATAATAATTAGAATTTCAAATTGAATTAATAGAAATTAGTTTTGAATAAATCTAAGTATGAAATGAATCAACAGCTTGAGGAAAACTAATGTAAGTAAATTTTAAATTTAATTAGCTAAGACTAATGAAAAGTTAAAGCCAAAAGCTTTGTATAAAAGCTAAAAGTATTAATTGAATACTTTAGAGATTATATAGCGAAAATTAATTTCAAGATTAAACTATCTAAACTAGAAGCAGATTAAATCCAAAATTTTTGAGTAAAGTTTATAAATCAATAAAAAGTAAAAGCATATAGGGAAGAAAGAAAGAGGAGAAATAAAGAAAGGCGTTAACACTGCAATTATTTTATAAGCTAAATAAAATCAAATAAATTAGCTTACTTATTCATAATACCATTATATCTATAAATAAAATCCATCACTTAACTTCAAATCAAATTTAAATAATGAATAATGAAGAGAATTTAAATATTATAAATAGAAGTTAATTGATTATAGCTTATAAAAAGATAAAATTGTAATTTTATCCAGGTAAAATAACTTAAGCTTAGAGAAAAATTAAAGGCTATCAAATTAAAATTAAATCCATTATAATGTAAATTTCTTTGCTTATTAGCGCTAAATTATTTTATAGCTTAGATTAGTGTATTATTAGATATATATGTATGTATCATTTATATATATTAACCAAATTTTTATACTGTATTTTTTGGAATTGTATTACTGTTAAAGTCCAAGCAATTTATATACATTCCTTTTTTAGTTTAGGCATTTCTTAGAAGAAGTAATCTCTTTAGTAAATTTTTTCTGGATTATATAATAGAGATTCTTATATATCCTACTAATTGCCTTAATTATTCTCTTTATCTTCTTTTTTTTCATATTTTCAATAGCTTAATTTAATCAGTTCCTTTTTTCAGGAACTATGTAGGATTATTTTCTTGGATGTTGCTAAGTATCAATAGTTGCCTTTTAAAGCTTAGCTTAGTGCTTCATTTAGATTGTTACATAAGAAAATATTTCTTTCATTCAGTTTCTTTTAAGCTTTAAAACTTAAAATTGATTTTAGGCTAAAAAAACATTTTTTATCCTAAAATTGCTTGAAATAAAGAGGAGATTAATAGAAAAAGGCAATCATAGACAGAACTAGAAATATGATATGATAATAGTCAGCAATAATTAAAATTAAATGACAGTACGTTTAATGATAGTTCATAGATGACAAAATAGAAAAAAGGAAAGTTAAGGATGAAAATAACCAGACTAAATGAAATAAAATCAAAAATCTAAATTAAAGGTAAAGCTTGTTCAAACCATAACCATATAAAACATGAGAAAAGTATAAACCCTTTTATTGGAAAGTAAATAGATTACATAGAGGGAAGAGCTAAAATTATAGATTAATTGGGAGTTTTTAAATAAGAATATAAGAGTATAATAGACTTATTGGTTGCTCTCTTTAATAAGACAATTATTTAAGAGTATAAATAACATTCTATGCTTCTTAATTTATTTAATTTATAGTGCACTATAAATCTCAGATAATAAGCAACTAAATAAGAAAATATACCTTATTATTCTAGCCTCTCTAATTATGATGTTTGCTTTAATAATTGTCAAATTTATATCTAAACTCAATAATACTACACAAAATTTAGCTTCTTTTATAATTGAATTTTAACCGCAAAATATATTAAGATTTTTAGGTTTAGCATAAAGATATATAAAAAGCGCTTAGATAAGCTTAAGCCCATAAAGCGTAAAATACAGTCATTTACCCTTTCTTTTTTATATTTAATCTATTTAGACAAAATGTAGATTTTCCAGTTTTTAAAGCATATAATTTTAGACTTAACTAGAGTATTTGAAAGTTTGTAAGATATAAAAGCCTACATTTAATTTTTCCAGGTTAATACTTTCTTAAAAAATCTTAATTATTATTTATTCATAAAGCCTCTTAGAGGCTAAGCAATCTTATTTAGAAATTAACTAATAAGATTTCGATACTAAAGTATTAGTTAAGGGTTAATAAGCTGATAAATGCCATTGGGATAACCAAATTATATAATCTCTCATATATTGTTATTCCGTTCTCGCTGCTTTATAATATGAATTACTTCTTTTTCTATATAACATGAAGCTAAGTTAGTCCCATTACATCCATTTTTCTCTTTTCTCTACTAATTCCAACCTTAATTAAGAAATCCCGCAAAGTTAATTTGATATCCTCATGTTCTTAATAAAAAGCCTATTTTCCTATCTAGAGCAATGCTTTACATTTAGGCTGATTTTTGTAAAATGAAAATTAGCAGACTTCTCTCTCTTCTATAAGTTAGTAACTTTTCAATATTCACATACCAATAAGCTTCTTCTAATGATTATCATGAAGTTATAATCAATTAATTAGATAAAAGGATCAATAGCCTCTTTGATCATGACACTATGCATTCCATTACTATTTGGTTATATAATACTAATTAATTATGAGCTATTTAAAAAACTTGTATAGCTTGCAAGTTCTATTAAAGAGACTTGAAGCTTCTTCAAATGAATCCAAGGAAATAAAAAGCTTTATAAATATATTTACTATACATAGAAAGCTTTAGGAGAAAGTATCTTTAGATAAAACTGGAAGCGATAACTTAATCTATGATAGTGACAACATAAATAGCTAAACTTTATCCATACTTAAGTTAGAAAGACTCTTATAAGCATAATTATTACATTTTACTAGCAATAATATAGATTGAGAGTGATGTCTCAAAGAGGCATCTTAGCAATGCTATATCAAATATAAATTTGGAGTTTAAAAGGAAAGCGATAGTCGTTAGTCAATAATCGTAATTACTTTCTGAGACGCTTTAAACTTAATAATGTATATTTATCATATAACTCTCTGCAAGGATCTCTTTATATTAATTAAATAAGAAGATAGTTAAACACTAGCAAGAATATTAATATCCTTAATTTTTATTTAAGCTTAGCTTTTAAACTATATTATGTGCAATTAAAGGCAAATTTAGCATAATAGTTCCTATTGCTATAAAACTAAAATATAATGAAAGAATGATATATCACTAAATCTATTTACAGAATGAAGAAAAAATAACTAGCTTAATGCTATTTAAGTATGGTATTGACTAAGATATAAAAAGAGGATACTAATAAAATTAAAAGTTATTATAATGAAATTAACTTATTGGCTTTATATTCAATATCTAAAAGCAAAGAGTCATTAGCTTAGACTGCCCTCAGTCTATATTAATTTAAATAATTAAATGAAAATTATTAATCCAAAAGGATATATTTTGGGTGAAGAGGCACTAATTATTTATAATAATTAATAAAGAAAAGGAAAAATAGATAAACATAATAAAAGTTTAAAAGTCAAGAGTAATAAAGCGTGTCAAATATCTTGTAGTCGAAGTTCTAATTTTGAATAGATTCACTTAGGACTTGAAAATTCATTTCTAGTTTACTCTTGATTCCATCAACAAATTACTGTCTAGTTAATTGTTTTTTTTAATCCAAATCAAATTCTTTAAGGAGTTTTAATAGAGCTTTTTACTAGTCTTGGCGAAGCTGGGGAATTTTGGATATGTTCCAGAAATATATTAAATCTTATTTGTTCTGTATTAAGCATTACTATATCCATCCATGAAAAAAGGAAATCTAAAGCCAGATCTATTTCTTGAGGAGTGATCTTCCAAAACATATGTGTAACAAGGTATTCTAAATATAAAAAGAATACCGCTGAAGTTAAATTCTCCATCCCCTGTTGTATCTATTACTGAGAACAATTGCTAAGACAAGACAAAAGGTTCTTTTCCAGATGAGTAGGTATCGTAATAAATTTAGTTATCCTATTTTATATTACGTAGGGACTAATATAAATCGAATTCAGTTATGTAACCTTTTCCTTGCTTGTCCAACCTTAAAAATGATTGCTCGTATTTAATTTTTGTCTGAGACTTGAATAATTTCAACACTATAAACTAGAAGGTAATTCTTTACCAGATGTTAAGCTTAGAATATGCCGTAAGCTTGTAAAATAACTCTCTGTTCTGTCTTTTAAGTGATTATTTAGCCTAGAAAAAGCCTAATTTTAATATCTATTAAGGTTAGTTACGCTTTTAGGTATCCTCTTGAAAGCACATTTAAAATACATCGTATAATGCTTAAGACATATACTTTTTGTTTTCCAATAGTAACTTAGAAAGTAGCTCATGCTTACTTTTCTTTTTATCCTGTGTATTTTACTCTCATCTTTTAATCATGTTTTTAGGATGATCTCCTAACGCCATCTATAAGAGAATTACTCCTATTGCAAATATATCAGCTGAGCAGTTTACTGTTTGAGAGTAATCGAAAAGCTCATTTGAAAAGTAATAATCTTCGTCAAATTGTTTCTCGATAGATTTGCTTGTAGGTTGGTACTCGAGTTTAACTGACTCTGTAAATCTTGTAAGTTTGATGATCTTAAAGTTTTTTGGATTCTAAATAAAAATATTTTCAGGAGTAAAACTAAAAAGAATGGTTTTATTCTTGCGAAGGTAGCGAGCTAAGAGTAATAGGGAATATCCTAACCTACGAATTTAGATTTCTTCAAATTTTTTTTATTAATTGATGATGCCTTTCAATGAATAGTTTGGTAGCTAATCCATTACTATAGTAAATTTGTTTTAATCTTAGAAATATTCCACAGAAGAAGCAAGAAAAGGATGATCCAGTCTTTGTAGATAAGCAATTTAATTATCAATTATTTTGCTATTTTCGCTTTTCATCTAAAATACAAGCTGAGTAAACTTTTGCTAAAGGGAAGTATTTAGGACATTTTTGTAGTATAGATAATACCCTTCGTGATTTATCTACAAGTTTTCAAAGGTAAAATCATTTTTTAAATCCTCGTAATATGAAAGTTTCGCCTTCATATTTTTAAAAGGAACTGATCTTAAGTCCACAAAGATATTATTCCAGTCTTTTCTTTCCTCTGTCATTTCAACAGTTAAGATTGAGAGTTCTGGATTCAAATCTTCGTCTCCATTATCCCCACTCCCTTCCAGATTCTACTTCTTGTTTTCACGATTTTCACGATTTTCACGATTTTCACGATTTTCACCACAGCACGAGACTTCCAACCCCATTTTTTATAAATTTATAAAATGAAAGAAACATCAAATTTTTTCTTAGCATTCTCCTCCAAAGCCCCTCCATCCCTAATCAAAACATATCTATTCCTGAAAGCTACGCATCTATTCTATCCTATAAGGAACTATATAACATCTTAAACCTAAAAGCATAGTAAAGAGTAAGTGACTAAGCTAAATTTATACTTTTAATCCTTTTTAACAATATCAATGATGAAAAACTATCCCTTCTAGTGTTAAAATAAAGGTAAATGTCAGCTATCATATAGCTATCATATATCATATAGCTATAAAGTTAATATATCATGTTAATTTTATTTCTAACTTCTACTCATTTCTTTTATTTTTTGGTTATAATATAAGAGATATAGTAAGAGGGTAAATTATAAGTAGTAAAGGAGGAATTTAATTGGTTTAATGGAAGGATAAAAGTATAATTGGAAAGTACTATTATAAATTTTGCTGCTTGCTATTGTGGTAACTAATAACTAAGAAGAGTGTATTGTTACTCATTCTGATATTCTATTTTGCTTAAAATTATCAATTTTTTCCCTTTTAAGACTTAATTAAAGTATAAGAAAAAAAGAAAATATTAATACTATTTTGGTTATTGGTAAAGAATGAATTATGATTAAACCTAAAAATCCTTAGAGCATTTATTTCAAAAATCTTTTATATAGCAAGATCAATTTATTGAAACTATCATTCTTTAATAGTTCATTAGCTAGGTTTAGTTCTTGTATTAAGACATTTCAAAAGAAAACAGATACCAAAAAAGATATTATATGTCCTTCATTTTAAATCATATAATTTTTTAACTAGATATAGTTAAAATAAAATTGACAGCTTGAGTGTTATCAATTAGCTTATCATATAGTTAAAAGCCTAATCTGTCTTTTTTATTTTATTTAGCTTATATTTCATAAACATTATTTTTTAAAATAATGGTCATCTTATTGATTTAGTTAATTAATAATTTTCTGAGCTTGTTGTAAAGTTAAAATATAAAGACTTATCTACTACATTCCTTCCTTGCCCAAAGCTTATAATTTCACTTCAACTTTTTCTATTAAATCTTGAAATCTTAACAGCTTATGCTTTCTATATTTTTTCATGCTATAACTCATCTAATTTTTTATTAATATTTTTCTAAATCAATGTATCAAGGTCTCTTTGCTCCCAACCCCTCAGATTTGATAATATAAGTATCTTATCAAACTTCATTAATTTTGCTTTGCCAATCAAAACCATTCATACTTTTAAAGTAACACTTTCTCTTTTTTTTCCTTATTTTATTTGTATACGCTCATTTCTTTTACTACCATATAATGTTTACCTTTTATTTTTTCTTATCTCTCTAAAGATTAGATATTTCATTTTCAAGATTGACAGTAATACATACCATCTTACTCTATTTCTTGGTTTTTCTCTGTATTAGAAATGGAAAGACTTTAGCCTTCGGTTCCTTATTTAGCAGATTATTTTATAACCATATGATCGATGTTTTTATCTTGGTATCTGTTCTAAGATTATTCCCTTTTATCTTTTCTATTAAGCAGTTTTTATATTAACGTAGCTATTAATTCTATTTTCATTCCTTTGCTATTCATTAATAAGCATAATCCAAATCCTACCTATATTTTTAAATTGAGTTATGAATATCCTACTAAAACCAAGAGCTGCTTGGCAAGCCAACTACCTAAATAAATAAATTTCCATAAGTTACTTTATTCTTGTATCTTGATAAATAGCATTTCAGTCAGATGCAAAGACAGAGAAATTTCAATGATAATGAGAGCTATGAAAATGATATGAAAAAATGAAGAAGTTAAGAATATATAAGTCATTAAGTCTTTAAAATCCTTATTATATAACTATATCTCAAGTTAACTCAAATACTGCTATCTGTCTATTAAAGTTATTATAAAGCTTGCTTTACTAAAAAGCTTCATAACATGAAAGTGAAAATACTTCCTCTTAAATAAGTCAAATTGAAACTTCATTTTTAAGAAGTCTAATTTAAAATTTAACTAGAAGTATCAAATAGATAGTCAAAGTATATGTAGAGTTTGATTGCTTAAATAAATGAGAGGCTAGTCAATCTGTTATATAATAAATTTAAAATTTGTTAAGTTAAGTTCAGAAGAAAACGATAGCTATCTTTCAAATTAGTTAGATATGTTAGTCAACCTTTCAAGAAATAGAAACTTTATAATTCTTTTATCTATTTACACTTCAATCGATTAGTAACTTATAATACTATACTCAATGCTTGAGGGAGAGATTAAAGTTATATAGTAATCTAATAATATTAAAAGAACTTGAATGTATTTAATATACTAAAGTGCCTCCGAGCTAAATAAGT
The DNA here is from genome assembly GCA_946699065.1 of Loxodes magnus. NCBI lineage: Eukaryota > Ciliophora > Karyorelictea > Loxodida > Loxodidae > Loxodes > Loxodes magnus. Next base: position 17,135 of record CAMPDV010003682.1, read on the forward strand.
GCTTATTTTTTTACCATCTTAGCAAATTACTCTGGCCTATAATCTAAATCCAGATGTAAGTTATAAAAGTTGAATGTAATATGAACAGTCCGACATATATTAAGTTAGGAACTAGCTTTACTCTTACATAATTGAAGCTATAAACATTAAATTAATGTAATAAGATTTATTCTTAAACCAAAGTTTATCTAAGGAAGTATGTTTAAATAGTAGAATATAAAGGATGCTAATTTCTAACTTTTCTAGAGGAATAACTAAAAGTAGCATAGATGATTATTTACTATTTCTCTGATTACTTTATACGCTCTCTATTATCTAGCATAAAGCATTATTTTTATATTATTTATTTTTTAGCTGAAATTTAGATAAATAGTTAACAAAACACTTTATCGATTTTTCTACCTAGCTAGCGAAATAATAAGCCCATTTAAATGTTTCAAAAGGCTTTACAAAGTAGCTAGTTCTTTGGTTAAAACATACCAGCTTATTAAAAAATGGATCAAAAAAGGGAGATGTACTCTTTTCAATGAGTTTGTAATGATTAGTTTAATCTAAGGAATTCATAATAATATCTATATCATTTTATATTTCTAAAAATTAGGCTACCTTTTATTTCTTAAGTTGCTTAGTGACTATTTATTAGACTTAGTTTAATTTATAGTTAGATAAGTCAAATAAATATTTTTATTTCCTTAGTATAAAGTAGCAAGATAGTGATTTCATAAAATTGGTCTAAGGTAAATATTATAACTAAATAGAAGGAAAATGAAGATTCTTAGGGAGATATAAATCTATCTAAGTAAAAACCTGAATAAAAGCAAAGTCAAAGTGAGCTTTTAAATTTGTTATATCTATCCTAAAAAACTTAACTGAAAATGTAATTTAGGCTAATAGATATTAAAACTACTCCATAGTATCTTACCTAACTGACTTCTTAGTAAGAGATATGATCTTATACTCTATTTATATAAATAAGCAAAGGGTATTAATTAATAAAAGCTAATATGATATTAATAAACCATAAAATGATATAAATAGTTGAGCATCGAATTAGAGAACTTCTAACCATAAAGTTATAAAGCCTAATCTCTATGAATGTATAGATTCTAGAATTATTATTCTTCTTTTTAATATTCTTATTTTAACTAATTTTAACTGTCACTCTCATATATTTAGCTTTAAAGGGATATATCTTAATTAGCTTTATTTATAATTACAACATATAGGTGTTTATTCTACTTATGGAAAGCTTGGAGCTAATTTTTTTCATGTTTTATAAAAACTCAGAAAAATATTTGTCTGTTATGCAAATGGAAAAATAAAACCAATAATAAAAAGCAAACTAAGCTTACATATCTAAAATGAACGCTTAAGGAAAAATAAAATTGATTTATTAGAGAAAATGGACTTAATTAATGAAATATAGTAGTTAATCCTATAATCTCTAAAAGAATTATAATTATAATATTAGTAGCACATAAGAGCGACTTTATCTATTTAGAAAGAACCTTTATAATGCTAGTTTTATTTTTTAAATTTGGTGCTAAGTTTCTCTTCCAAAATATTTAGGATAAATGCTTAATATCATATATAAATCAACTTTTCTTAGCGCTTATCTAAATTTTTATCCCTTGTGATATATAGAAGGAAAATAGCTCTATTAATATAGTTCTCTTTTTGTTATGAAATCCAATAAGAATATTAAATAAAGGTAATTTAGTATATAGTTAACTTTTTACTAGGAAATTATTTTTTTGTCTCAGTTAGCTAAAGCATGTCTAAGCTTCTAGCATATAATAGATAATTTAATAAATCAGGTCTTTAACATTATTTTATAATGCTATATTCATCAAAATTCTAGCCTTTAGAAAGCCGTCTAAATGTATAAATTTGCTAAAAATGAGAGAAAATTAAACTGATAATGATGAAAGCTTATTTATTTCTAGGTTAATTTACAACACTTCATCACACACTTTTCTTATTCACCTAACTAGAAGTTAGGTTTCTTTAGATAACCCTAGTAAAATATTGCTAATATAGATGCTTTTGTAAAATTTACTTCAATATCTTAATTGTGAAACTATGAATATCCTTAAAATTATGATTTCTATATTCCTTAGTACATTTCTCTTATATTCAGATGCGTGAAACGGAATAAAATGTAATTTTTTTTATTTCGAAGTGATAAAACTAAAACTGTTGAAAAGGGATATTAGTTATACTATTAACTTAGACAAATAAGTGTTGTAGTTTAAAAATCACAAGAGACTTGTAGAGAATAAAAGTATATTAGGATAAAATAATATTAATGCTTGAAGTTTTAAAGGGGAAGGTTGATATTTTATTAATTAAAGAATTAAAATGATCAAAGCAAGAGGATATGATTTCTTAAATCTCATTTTATTAATTTAATGCTCAATTAATAAGTTTATTAATAAAATTCTAAAGTAGTGAGCTATAGTCAAAATTTTAAAATACATTTAAAGGATTTATATAAATAATTTGAAGAGTAAAGACTTAAACCTTTATCTTTCTAATTATGGTTGTAGAATAAAATTTTATTGAAATTAATAATTTTGTTTTAAGCAATGAACATTTATCTAAGAAACTTTAAAAACTTTGCTAGAAAACTAGGTATAATTTTCGCATAATTGTTAGTGATCTAATTAGATTTAAACTTAACTAAAAGAGCCTTGAAACATCTTTCATTGTTGGAATTTCTTCTTCAATTAAAGATATTATAATGTTATTATAAATTTTTTTTAATCTTCATGCTTTCATCTCCATCCTCGTATTCAACTAAATTATCTTCATCGTCTGTTTATTACTTCTAATCTCCGATCTACTTTTTTTCTTTCCTCATTTTTATCCTTCCATTCATCCTTTTCTTGTTCTTTCATTTATTTTCCCATAGTCTCAGATCTCTTTATCCTTCATCTTCTCCAATCAGAATAATTTTAATCTCCTTTAAGAAAATCCTATGAAAAATTTTAATTTACTGATAAATGTATTTTGAATCTTTTTCTGGAAATTAATTTATTCAATTTCGGTCATAGATTAATAATCTTCTAATATCGCATAATCCAATCTTTCCTATTATCAATCTTGCATATCTACATAGCGATCGCAATAAAGAACATGCTAAAATTAATCAAATTTCCCGCAGATAAAATTTGAATTTCTCAATTAAAATATATCTTTCTTAAAGTTCTTTGCGAAAGCTGTGCTTTTAGGTTCTGAATTTTTATTATTAATTATTTTTTAGATGGTATTTATTTAACTTTGGACAGGTAATATACAGGAATTAATATAATTATTCTATAAATAACTTTGCAGTAGACATCTTTTTAGTCTTTGAGTTGTTACTTCTTAAATTTATGTATAATCTTACTTTTAACATATTTCATATCAATATTTACACTATTGTTTAATAAAAAAATGGAACATTTATTTGCAGAAAATCTCTTCTAAGTAGGTTTCATACATTCAAATTATGATTAGCAAAAAACACTGCTAAGAACTCAAATTTATGCAATGGAAGAATTTAAACTTTTAAGAAACGTATAAGAGATGGAAGAAAGCTAGCATATCTAATGTTTAACACATTAATAAACAAAAAATGTAAATACCCAACCAGTCAATCGGAATTTAAATAAATTGAATCCAATTCAATCAATTAGTAAAATTGACTGAACTTTTTCTAAAAATACAACAACAAATGATTCCATGGATGTGGAACCAAATCTTCAACCAGCAAAAATTCTAACAGAAAGAATAGAAAGTGGTAATAATAAAATCAGCAAATAAATTAATAAGATTGTAGAGCACGTAGCTCCTCATTGGAGCCCAGCTCTTCCAATATTAATATTTAATATCAAGAAAAAAAAATGTTTTCATGCTTCTTGCTAAAATTCTTCTAGTCTAATGATTCACGTCAGCTTCTCCAATGGGGAATCTTCTTATTAAAAATTATTCTTAAATATTGAATCAAATGTTTCAGTCTTCTTGAATAAGATCCGAATAAGAATTAGTTATTAAATTATTAATTAGAAGGCTTGTCAGTCAAACTTTCATACTGCTAGAGAGAACTTTTGGAGTAAGTTAGGCTTGTCTCCCCCAAGCCCATCCCCCTTCCCATTGTAGCATCTGATACGAGATTACTCCCAACGTAGTATAAATTACACCAGATTTCATATTCGTTCTCCTGACCGCAGCCAATATGGATTTTTTTTATAATATAGCAATAATAAAAATAAGATATAAAATAATAAATAATAATTAAAAAACAATAAAAATATAAATATTTATACGATAATAATAACTATAATAAAAGATATTACAATGTTAACTAAATATTAATTATTTAAATAATATTATCAATAATAATAAAATAAATATTAATTATAATAAAATAAGTAAAAATTTAAATAATAATAATACTTATAGTACTAATAGAAATAATTGTAATAAAAGAAAATAAATAATAAATAATAAATAAATAAAAATGATTATAGAGCGCGTAGCACCTCGATGGCGCGCAGCTCTTTCAATATTAATATTTAATATTAAGAAAAATGTTCTCATGATTCTTGCTAAATTCTAGAGGTCCGATGAGTTATGTCAGCTTCTCCAAATGGGGAATCTTCTTATTAAAAATTATTCTAAAATCTTGAGTCAAATGCTTCAGTCTTCTTGAATAAGGTCCAAATAAGAGATAGTTATTAAGTTGGTAATTAGAAGGCCCGTCAGTCAAACTTTCATACTGCTAGAGAGAACCCTCGGGGTAAGTTAGGTACGTCTCAACAGAGCTTATCCACCCTTCCCTGTGGTGGCATCTAGTGCGAGATTACTCGCAATGCAGTATACACTGCACCAGATTACCTACTAGTTTGACTGATGCGGCCGACATCCATTTTATATAAATAAATAATAATAATACTATTATAATATAATAAATATAAATAATTTTATCAATAATAATAAAATAATTCAAATTATACTAATAATGCTAATAATATTTAAGAAAATAGTAATAATAAAAATAAATATAATAGTAATTCAAATAATAATAAAATATAATTTAATTATCTAAAAATAATAATTATTATATTTATATTATAATAAATAGAAATTATAATTGAAATAATAATAATATTAACAATACCAATATTAATAAAAATAATATCATTTCAATAATAATACTAATAATAACAATAATAATTATTAATATATTAAAATTAATTATTAAAGTAACTATAATCAATACATATATAATAAAAATAAAAATATTAAAACTAATAATTTAAAATATAAGAATAATAATAATATAAAAAATAATAATAGAACTAATAATATTACTAATAATAATCAAAATATCAATAATAATAATGATAATATTAATAATATTAATAATAATAATAATAATAAATCAATTACTATAATAGTATTTATAATATCATAAATAAAAATATAAATTATAACATAACATAATTTATTTACGTGGTGTCAACTTTATTTGATTTCCACTAATCAAAAAGTTTAGATTTTCACAGAAAATCTTGCAAATAAGCTAGATTACTCAGATTGTCTTCAATCTCTTCTAAAACATCAACTTGATCTTCCATCAACCCCATTCACTCTTAACTGAAATTTCTGAATCTATTTATTTTAATAAATCATCTTAAATCAAATATGTTCTGCTTTTTATTTATGTCTTTCTATGCATCTGCATCTATCTTTTTTAAGCTACTGAGTCTGTTAATCTTTTTTTCCGCACATCTATGATTTTGCTCACATTGCTTTAGAATAGATCCAACGCTGACTGATTCAATTTTTGTTTCTTTCCTTTGATCAGTTATTAATGTATCAATGTATGCCCTTTTGATCCTGTTCTGTAGTCTTTACCGATAGTTTTTAATATGGAAGAATTTCTGAAAACAAACTATTTTTCTTTTTACAAGTAGATCTCTTATGAAATCTTTAATATCTTTATCAATTACCTCTTTTATTTTTACTTATAGTGAACGCACTAATTTCTAGAATCTATAGCTACTGAAGATTATTCTTCAATCCAAGATTTAAGAGGTAAATTTTATTATCCATCTTGCTAATATTAAGATTCGCTAAATTGGGCATTCGTGAATATCTTAATCCTAATATTCATTACGTATATTTATGATTTGATTGACATCTTCCACTCCATTATTGTAAAATCTTAAATTTCCATTATCAATAAGGTATCTTTCATAAAGTGCTTAAGCATCTCCGCTGCAGCTAGCACGTAACCTAAAAAGATAGCATATTTCCTATTTTCGATGTTTATTAAACCTTATATAATTAGGAGGTCCTTATATAAAAAATTCTACTCAGTAGCTTCTTAATCATGTGCATGTTTGCATATCTTACATTCTTTTCTATTGTTTAAACATTATTACGGAATTTTATGATTTCTTATATTACTTTTTTTATTTCTTTATTATTCCATTGTTCTTGCATAATTATCTCATCTTCTAATTTAATTTATTCCAATGCTTTTCTTGAGTAACTTTCAAATACAAAATTATTTCTCTTCGCTACTATACATATTCATCCATCTGCCGTTGATTCCTGATTTAGTAATAGTTTTCTCCTAAACATTAACATACGCTATCATAAATAGAATTAAATTTTTACAAATTGTAGTTTATTTCTTAAAATTTCATTTTTTGAGCAAAAAGGCCCATCTATAATTGCTCTCAGTGATCTTCGCCGTATAATTTCTAGTTTATTTAGAATTTCTTACCCTATTATTTCTTCAATAAATGAAATACACTCACTTCCATACCCAAATATTTAGTTGACAAATAATTTTAATATCAATGAGGCATTGTATGGGGTGATTCCTTTCTATATGATTAGTTTGCTCAGTATTAATGATTAATTTTTTTGATATTCTAAAATTCTTGATTCAAGATGCTTCTTATATGAAACATTTTCTTAAATTCTATGTCCTAGATATTTAATTCCCTTACTCTGTTTATATTCATATTTTTTAATGTCACCCCCTCTTGATTTATCACTGAGTTTCCATTTTATAGCATTCATTTGGTCTTTTCGGTAATTTGTATTTATATCTCTTAGATCAAAACTTTAATGCATCTACTATATCTTATAAGAGATCTGGTTGAACTAGAACTTATACCATCAGTGCTCCTACATATCTTTCTTCTATTGCATATTCTGCTTTCATTTAAATTTTCTAGGTTTCTCCTCCGATATTGGAGTAAGCACATGAGTATTTTTCTGAGTCTGTTTCCGTTCTTCGTAGTTCTATTATATTCCAGGTCGCTAAGATTATTAAGAAAAAGTGTTAAGTGTAAGAAGACTGCCCGAGATTTGCTTCTGGCTTCTTCTCCTTCTTCTAGAAGGTGGTATAGAAACCCTTTTTAAAACCTTCCATTTTTTAAATTTATAAAATAGAAGGAGGAATATTAAATAAATTACAAAATAATTAAATTTTAAAATTTGTACCTTTTACATTATTTTTTTCCAGGTTTAAATGTTTACATTACGTTTAAGAATTTTATGATCGTTTAAATTAAAAAATAAAACAAAATAAATATTTTAACAAAATAAAAAAAGCATAAAAATGAAAATAGTAAGTTAATATATTTTTATAAAATAAAAAATGCAAAATAAAAGGTAAATTAAAAAGAAAATAATGCTAAAATTTAAAAAATACATGAAAAGTAAAAAATTATTTTATGTCACAGAATTAAACTCTAAGTAATTTGATAAAATAAAATTAGAATTATATAAAATAAAAAAGTAAAGAAAAGAGATAAAAATGAAATTTAATAATGGATTTATCTTTTATAGTATAAAAATAAAAAATAAATAAATAAATAAGTACAAATATTTGATAATTAAAAAGATGGTGAGACTGGTTTCTTGACTAAACTTTTTGTTTTATGTCTAGGAACAGTTCCTTTCCTGTCGCTGAGAAGATCCCTGATTAGAGTAAATCTCAGCAAGTGAACAAAATCTTACTGGCTATCCACTAGCTGCTTGAAGTCTGTCACCCATAGTTATGGGACTCACGTGACGGAGTATGTTGCTAAATGAATAAAGATCCAATTATATAGGGAGACTTTTTGAAAGAGATTAAAAATCTAAATAAATTAAATCGGGACTTATCAATATAAATTCAATATATGGTAAATAAAAGGCACATTATTAGTTTTCCTTGATTAGGATTTTTTTATTTGTTCAATAATGAAATATGAACTCAATAACATTAAAGCCTCTATAGATAGTTTTCTAAAGAAGAAATATGAGATAATTAATTATGGTAACTTGCAAAATATTAAAATGAGTTAAGTTAATAATTAATAGTATTAAATATATAAGCTTAAAAATAAAAACTAAACTTAAACTTAAAATTTAATGGTTAAGTATTATAAAGACTAAAGAAAGTTACTTATTAGATAAAAATAGCAAGATGTGCTTTGTAAAGTTCAAATTCAATATTTAAGGAATCTTGCTTTGTTGGTAAAAATAAAATGAGTACATTTTGTTTTTGCTTTGGAGACTTTGATAATAAAATTTAATTTTCCAATGTAAATTTTTAAAACTAAATAAGCATATGATAAGGAAATAATTTGCATTTATAAACTCATAATTTTTCTTATAATTTCTAGTATGATTTAAAATAAATATACTACTACATTATGCACTCTAAGATATATATTAAAGGAAATTTTGAAACATACTTACAGATTTAGAGCATTGAAGTCCTACAAGATGCTATAGAAGAATTCCAAGACTTTAGAAACTATGACACACTTAATCTCATAACCTATAATTAGAAGCATATAAATCATAGTTTACATTTTAGAAGACAACTTTAGCAAATTGATTGGAGAATTAAATTTTTTTCATTCAAAGTTGTTTCAAAGAAGAATTTAAATTCTAGAACAAGGTGATGAATGGATGGAGGAACTGAATAACTATCTTGAGCATTTGGATAGGAATATAAAAGAATAAAAGAACTGTAAAAAGTTAATGAAGAAGAATAGAGAGTTGGGAGTTTCTAAAATATATTAATAATCTAAGAGAAATATGTCAAAAGTGTATTAAATATAATTAATTTTTAGATTATTAACTGAAACTTTATATAAATTATATTGAAAATATATATAAATAGAAATTTAAAACTATCTGCATAAACTAAATACTCTAAGCTATTATTTTAAATTACATATACTCTAATAAATGGTACACTTTCAAGAAATTTATAATTTAGTAACGGAATATTGTAAGAGAGTTCATGTATTCAGTTCTAGTTATTGTCTCTATGATATTGTCGTTAGGTATTTAGATACTTATAAAAAAAGGTTTAGCTTTAAAATCTATTTACGAATATTTGTTACTAAAGCTTATGCAGAGGATTTGCTATTTATTTCTAATGAAGATCATATAAATTTGTTGACTAAAACAATTTTTAAAATGTTTTGATAAGTAAATTGAACATTAATGATAGTCAGTGTGAGTATATATGCTTTAGAACTAAGAATTAAAATAAAGAGGACATAATGTTAGCATAAGTTAGAACAATTAAGAAATTAAATGATCAAAGCAAGCAGATTACTTGGAATATACAATTCATGAAAACAAATATTATAAAATCTATTGCTAAGAAATATCGTAAAATTATAAGAAGTATGCTTATAAATCTATATTAAAACTGTCAAAATATTAGAATATAATTCCTTAAATAGTAAATAACTAGTACTTTATTAGGTATCATAAATATAAAAGAAATCTCTAAGCTATTAATTTTAAAATATATAAGAAGATATTCAAATAAAGAAATATTGAAATAAATTTTAGTTTGATTATTGAATATTTGATATATAATTAGAAAACTTTTATAGATAAGTTGGTTAATTTAATTTTTTATATCTAAGTAAGTTTTACAAATTCTTTCTTCTTTTATTGATAAATTTATTTTCTAGTAAATTTTAGTTTTTTCAATAATATTCTTTATTTTTTTATTTAAAACGACATATAAGAAAAAATAAACCTCTCAAGCAAAATCTAATAACTCTTAGTTAAAAGAAATCAATGATCTCTATTTATTTAGATGGAGAATGAAAATTTAGCGAAATCTATTATTAAGTTAATCAATGAATTTTATTATTTAATAAACTATATGTTAATTTTGAAAAAGGAAAACTGAACTTAAACTCAAAAGAGATAGTTCTAAATCCATCCCAGTAGCAAATTTAAGGGAAAATTTCATAGACAGAATAGAATGTAAAGGAAATTCAAAATTATCGAAAACATATGGAAGCCTAATAACTCAATGACCCAATGGATATAGAAAAATCACTTCTAACATAGAGATTCGCTAATGTAGAATAATGGTATGTTGTTATTACAAAAACCCAGGGCATAAAGCATGGAATTGCAACATTTTTAATAAAAATAAAAGAAGTGGAAATAAAAATAACCATAAGATATAAATAAAATTTACTGTACAAGGAAAGATTAACTATATAGGAAAAAATACCCTAATTAAGCTTAGAAGCCCTCTACATTTAATAATTAATCCTTAAAATCAATAGGAAATAATTAGGGCTAAATCTAACGGAAAAAATAAAAAAAACTTTGAAATCATCCTGACTTATTGCATTGAAAACTCAGAAAATATGAAGTGCTTATTTATTTTCTTGCAATAAACTAATATGTGGTAAACCAAATAAAGATTACGCCACATATTCTGTTTTGTTTTGTTATGTTAATTTTAATTTTATGCTTTTAATTTAATGTTTCATTAAAGAAAAATTTTTATTTTAATAGTAATAGTAGATAATAAACTTTATTTTCATTTTTTTCGATTAATTATGAAATAAAAGTTTAAGTTTAACTAAAGAAAATCATTTAAAATTGTTGATTTTTCCTTTTCCAAAAGTCTTGATGATTTTTAGATTATGTTGCACCATTAAATCAAATATATAAAACCCAATCTTTTTTTTTATCAAATAACTGCTTTTTAAATGAAGGAGATTCTTAATTGGCTTGAAATAAGTTTTTTACTATATTGGCTATCTTCAGATGTACAAAGAGGCTTGATTATGATTTTTCATAATTTATTTTTACTTTTTTTGCAATTTTTTATATCTTCAATGGTTCTTTCGTATGACTTTTCATTCGAGAGAATTAATAAATAGTTATTCTTCTTTTTATTTCTTGATTAATTGTCTATTTTTTTATAATATTTATATATATTTTGAATTAAATAGATGCAAACAATTTTTTAGGTACAGGAATGAGTTTAGGATTTTGCCTTTTATAGTTAGTTAATTTTTAAATTTAGATTATTTATATGCTGAATTAATTGCTCCAAAACATCTTATTTTGTTATCTATATTGAGTAAATCCCAACCAAGGTATCATTTTTTAATTAGGAGGATGTTTTTATGTGAATTGTTTCTTAGACGTCACTTGATATAATATATAAAAAATGTAAAATGTTCTGCTAAAGCCTTAGTATATAAATATCTGTCCTTTAATATCAGCTCAAGTAAAAAATTTAAATAAGCTTAGATAGTAGGTGAAATCTTTATTAGTATTTCAGTTAACTGGAGCAAATCAAGTACAGATAATGATAGAAATCAGTGTCAAGAGACGATTAGAATCTATCTTATGATTCTTCTGTAAAAGAAAAATTATATGTTTGAAAGGTATATGGAGGTAAATTAGTGCCACAGATTTATTTAGAAATATATTAAAAAAATGGAAAAAGGATTTAATCAAATAAAAATGCTATCTAAGAGAAAGATAATAAAAATGATTCTATCCATATTAAGAGCTCCAAATATTATGGATGTATTGAGAAGATTTGAAAATTGTCAATATGAAGTTGTTTCAAGGTTTTAAAAATAAATAAGTAGGATATAAGAATTTATGAATTAAGAAAGGAAAGAGGAATATGATTTCGAAATCTACTGTTTAATAAAAATCTTTTGCAACTCTAATTAGTATTAAGCTTTTAGTGATGTTTTATTAATATATTATTAATATTGGTTTAATCAAAGGCTAAAATTATAATAATATAGTTTGCATAAATAGGAGCAATTATACAATTTAGATCGTTAAAAAAATTTAAAAGTAAATAAACATTGGGCGTGAAGAATGACTCAAAATTCCTGTTAGAAACTAAGAAGGACAGAATAAAAGGAATTAAAGTGAAATGTTAAAAGATGGCAAATATTGAGCATATTTGCTGTGGTCATTGTATCTGGAATGAAAGATTTTAAATGAAAGAGATATATTAATTTATATTGTGATATTTTTAATTTTTTTAAGAGATAATTTACATAATATGTGTGTATACCTTCTCTAATATTTTTTAATTATAATATTTAAATTATAATATTATTTAAATAATTTTTAGAATATTGCTAACTATTTAATTATTATTTAATATTATTTTTTTATATAATTAATGTATTAATATTTTAATTTTTATAAAGAGTTAGCATTTAATTAATTTTTAGTAAAAGTATTATTTTGTATTGAATTGTATATTTTTAATAAAATTTTTAATCATATAAAAAGATTATATTGTATAAAATAATAAATAAGTGATTATTATTTTTATTTATTTATTTATAATTTTTATTTTTTTTAGATTTTAGAATTTTTAGGTTTTATTTTTTCAAAGATAATAATAAAAAATGTCCTAGGCGTTAAAATGTTAGTTTTGCCAGGAAGATTTTGATAGATAGGAGAGATTGCCAATGTTATTACCTTGTAAGCATAATATATGTCATTCGTGTGCTCTCTATTAGTATTAGAATAATAAGAGTTTCAGATGTATCTAGTAAGGTTGTTAATAGTTACATAATATACATCTTTCGAAGTTGTAGGAGGACAGTTAGTTGTAGAAGAAATTAGAGTAAAAATTTTTATTTGACATTATGTCCATTTTGAAAGATCAGGATGGTAGGGTTAAAGCGTTGCGAGGTTAGTTAATAGAGTAACAAGCAAATTTTATATAGTAGGTAGTGAAGCATATAAATGATTATGTGTTTAGGGATAGTATCACAATTTAGAGAGAGTTGGGATAGTTATCTAGGGTAATTGGGTAATAGTATGATTAGTTAAGAATATTGTAAAGATAAATGAATTAGTAGGGAAATCAGTTATGGATTTAGTAGACAAGATATGATAATTTTGCGATGGAATAGAGGATTTAATAGTTGGTGACTGATGCTTAAGTAGTTTTGTAGAAAAAATCTTAAGTAGCAGTAAAAGTTTATGAGTAGTTGGATGTTTTGAATAATAATCTATCCTAGGTTAATTAAAGTTGTTTGAGCTATGAGAATTAGTTAAATATTTTGGGATAAAAAGTTTATAATCTTTAATAAGAGAAGGTTAATTTGGAAAATTAGATATAGTATTTGCGGGTTAAAAATTAATAATAGTAGTAATAGGAGGTTAGATTAGTATCTTAGCCTTTCAGTTAATATTAGATAGTATATGATTAAAATTATGGTAATTATTTAATATTTTTAGATTAAGTATTGAGTGGTCATTCAAGTACAGTTTTATCGGTAGTTATATCTCACGACATGAAATGGATTATCTCAGCGTCTGATGATGAAACAATAAAAATATGGAATTTCTAGGATGGAACCCTCCAGAGAACTTTATAAGGTCATTCTGATTCAGTTTTATAAGTAGTTATATCTTAAAACATGAAATGGATTATCTCATCAAGTATTGATAAAACAATAAAAATATGGAATTTCTAAGATGGAACCCTCCAGAGAACTTTATAAGGTCATTCTGATTCAGTTTTATCAGTAGTTATATCTTAAAACATGAAATGGATTATCTCATCAAGTATTGATAAAACAATAAAAATATGGAACTTCTAGGATGGATCCCTCCAGAGAACATTAAAAGGTCATTCTGGTTATGTTTTATCGGTGGTTATATCTCACAACATGAATGGATTATCTCAGCCTCTTATGATAAAACAATAAAGATATGGGACTTCTCAGCAGGTCTTTTGATTCGAACTATGGAAGGGCATTTAGGTGTTGTTTCAAGTATTTAGATTAGTGTTGATTCGAGTGTAATCTTTTCTGGATCTTATGATAGTACGATAAAGATATGGAATTTTAAAACGGCTGAGTGTATATAGACTTTATAGGGGCATGCAGATTAAATATTTTCAATATCATTGAGTGCTGATTGTAGATGGTTGGTATCTGGGGGATGGGACTTTACGTTGAGGAGGTCGAAGATTGCGAGTTGATTGAACATTTAACATTCAGAATTTTAATTTTTACGATTTAAGTTGATTATTTGGTTTGTTAAAGTCTATTTGAATAATTATTCTATGAGTTTATAAGTTTTAAGGATTTATTAACAACATTACAATATAGGAAAATATGATTTGATTATGTAGTAGGACCACCTCAACTACCTGAAATATAATAAAAATAGAAAAGAAGAAATATGTTACCTATTCAGAATAAGAACGATATGTAATGGGAGCTAGGATTGCTTAAAAGAAAGACACCTAGTTATGACAAGTCAATACTCTTTCTGTAGCAATGAAAGAGAAAACGAAAGGTATATCAGAGAAAAATGTTCAGAATACAAAGAAGGAAGATAATATTTTATATGAAATTTTAGAGCAATAGGAGTAGAGAGATAAGGAATGGAAATATTTGATATATTATGAGGAAACGGCCAAATTCGAGAAATTCATTATAACCTAAGAAGAGTAAAAAAGAGCTAAAGCTAGCTTGATAATAAAAGATTATATCAAAAATATATTAGAAAAAAGGAAAAGAGGATATATAGAAAAGAAAATTAAATGAAAAAAGAAATAGGAAAATACTATAGAGCAGGAAAAGGATAATTTTTATGAGTGTATAAAAGCTTTGATCAAGAAGAAAATATAAAAGATTTTCGAGACGGACTAAATAAAAAAAATAAGAGATAGATTTTTAAAAAGGGAATTTTTTAAAACGATTATGGAAAACGGAGAGTAATAAAGATACTTTCAAAGTTGCAAAAATATTAGAAGCCTTTTTTTTTTGTTCTGAGTTTTACACTACATGAAAATTTTTGGACAGAACAAAGTTGGAAAAATTTAGGAGGTTTAAATAAAAAATTATAAATTTTTTTTTAAGAAACGTTTCAAAAATGCAAATTTTCATCAAAAAGAAATAAAATTTCTTTCTCTGAAATATTAACTATTCAAAAAAGAAGAAAACGTGATAAAATGCTAATTTTCTATTATTTTTTTAGATTAAATTTAAAGAAATTAAAAAAATTAATAAATATTGATTTAAATAATCCAATTAAATTAAATAAGAAGGATAAACATATAAATATCTTTAATGAAAAAATTTTTAAATTCTAAAAATATACTACGAAAAAATGATCAAATAAAAATACCCTTTATCTTATATAAAAAATAGGAAGGAGCAATCCTCCAACTGACATTGACTTAAGATCTGCCGCCAGGAGAGTACCGATGGGCGAAGAGTTGAGCAAGACTCTTGGTAGGAGCCAAAAGAGAAGACAAAGAATAAAAAGGCTATCAAGTCGCATTATTGATGAAGATGCCAGATAAAAATTCTATTAGAGAGCATTCTGATCAAGCCCTATGGAAAAAGAGACTCAAAAAGGATGCTAGCACTATGGAAGATTTCAGAAAAAAATATAGACTTTAAAAATCTCTATTAAAGACCTGTGCACCATTGAGGTGCAACACTCTCTAATATTATTTATTTATTAATTATTATTATTACTTTTGATTTTCTTAAAAAATTATCAAAATATTAGTTATGCTTAAAATAGCAACAATTTATACTTGCTAAATTTAAGTAAAAAGTGAAATTATTAAAAAAAAAGAATCATAAGTTAATTCTAAAAATAAACAAAAAATCTTATTTTTAAAATCAAATTTAAACTGCCTGTTTGACAGGTTAGAAGTTTTTCTTCTTAAAGTCTATTTTTAAAAATATATTTAAAAAAAATTAATTAGAATAAAGGTAGTAAAAACAATAAAAGCTTAAATTTTTCAATCATAATTATTTTATGATTAAGATATCTTTATAAAGTAAAAGCAAATAAGCTATATGAATAATTTTAAATTCAATTATAAATAGAAATATTAAAAAGGCACTAAAAATCAGATAACTATAAAAGCAATCAGAAAGCATAAGAAAACACTAAAAAATTATAAAAGAAAATAAAATTATTAAAAAAATTATACATAAATTAGGTTAAAACATATTTCCAAGTTATGCAAAATATATCAGCTATACTCAAAGAAATATTAAAAAAATTAATTAAAGCAAAAAAATACCATATTATATTATAAAAAATGAAAAAAATGAAAAGAAAAAGAAATTCGATTTTATAAATTTTCTATTACAAAGATATTAAATTATTATTTTTTTATTGCATTTAATGATCTATACGATTTGAAGAAAAAAAATAGAAATCTTAAAACCTCCTGAATTTCATAAAAATTTCATAAGCATGATATAAAGAGATAGATGCAAAAAATCCAAAAATCTGAATTCCTTATTCCAATTGAATTACTAAATGAAAACACAAATGCTAAAAACAAAAGAAAAACCACATCTTTTAAACTTATTTTTACTTTAAAAAATTTAATTTTCAGAAAAATAAAATCAGTATCTACAATAAGACAAATTCTATTAAAAGATAAAATAAACTTATCAATGAAGATCAAACTAAAAGAATCACATAAATAAATAAATTGTATTATAGAGAGCGTAGTACTCTCGTTGGTGCGCAGCTCTTTAACTTAATTTTATTTAATGTCAAAATTTTTTTTATGGGTCTCTTTATCCTTGTTTTCTCTTTCTGCAGTACGTTAATGTAAATTTTTCCTTCCAAAGCATAGGATGCAATATGCGATTACGGGTAGATCTTTCTCCGACCTATGATGAAGAAAGTTTTCTTCTGGCATTTAGAGTTCTCCAGCTTGTTGAATCTTCCTTCTCTTGTTATTAGTTTCTCTTCCTCCGATTTATCCTCCGTCCGCGCTCATTTTTTAGTTGCCTTGCTGGGCCTCCAAGCAGCACCCAAAGGAAAGGGCTTTCCACCTAATTTAAAAATTTATATAATATTTAAGAGAAAAATGATAACTCATAAAAAAAGGAAAATATCTCTTCCTTTAGTAAATAAAAAAAACAAAAAAGAGAAAGTGAAAAGAGTTAGAAAAATTTATATTTTAGTTTGTGAAAATGAGTTAATAAGAAAAAAATGAGTTTAAAGAAGATAATTTTTAATATAAGAAAAGTATGTAAAAAAGAAGAATAAATTTTTTAAGATATGATTCCAAATAAATCCAGTATTTAGATAATATTGTAATAGTATTCAAATTCTTATTCTTAATTCAGAAATTTTGTTGCACAGAAGAGATTATAGATTCTCTTTCTCCTAACTACTGCCTAAGTAAAGGAATTACTTCTTTTAGTTTGCTGGTTGACCGTTAAAATTAATATTTTAGGTTCACCTTTCCGTTTTAAAAATATTCGTTACTTCATATTTTTTTAGTTTTCTTTTAAGTATCTTATATTTCTGTCATTATTTAAAATAGAAAGCCCAGGACTATGAATACTTCCTTGTGGTACTCCATTATTAATTTTAATTGATTTTGTAAAGCAACCATCTAAAATAAATTTAACATCAATATTGTCATAAAATTATTCTTAAGCAAAATTTAAGTTTAAGAGCAATCTCAATCTTTACAAATTATCAAAAGGCAATTCCAAGATATAGTATCTAACATTTTCTCAACGCCATATAGAGTGGCACTAAATTTATTTTTATGTAATCATCTGCGATACAGATCAATAATCTATTAATTGCTTCAAATTTGTTAGGTTGCAGCATTTTATTAATAAACCCACATAAAGCTGGATGCAAATATTTCGCTCATTAAATAATTTATATAATCTTTAGTTTATTGCCTTTTCATATATTCTATAAAAATTTAGTAAAGCAATAGGGCGTCAGTTACGCCAAACACTCTTACTTTCTTATTTAAAAATAGGAAGAATATTTACTTCCTTCATTGTATTTAGTATAGTAAAAGTTCTTAACATATTATTTATATATAAAAATGGCTTCTAAGAAATAACAGAACTTTGAACAAAACATTTAAACAGGAAAATTCTCTAAAAAATAAAAAAGCGAAATAATTACAATGAGTGAAAGTGAGAAGTAGATTGATATGACGAACATTAACCACTTGGAAATCCAGAATTAAAAAAACTTCCGATACAATCTCAAATAGAAATATTATCTAAGTCTTTAAAAGAATTTATGTTTAAAAAATAGATACCTCACTGATAAAGTAGAAAAATTAGAAAAACTAATAACGTCTTTACTTGAGAAACAACATTAATCGTCATAAGAAATAGAAAACAAACTGAAACAAAGAATTATTTAAATTTAATAATAAATTCTGGTAACGACATTTTCGTTTTAAAAAAATTAATCAGATCCTATGGAAATAGAAAATGAATCCTCAAATTAAAATAAACAGTAAACGTTTATTTAAAATAAGTAGTAAATTTAAATTAAATAAGTGCTATAGGAATAATAGTTTAAAAGAAGAATAAAATGCTACATGTGTAATAAATAACACCAATGAAAATACTGCTACTAACTAAGCGAAATTTAAAGAAAGAATAAATAAGATATTTTTAGAAAATTATTTAGGATATATCCAACATAAAGCGGAAAAATTTGTAGAAAAAAATTCTTTAATTCAAATCTTAATCCTTGGATAAATAATTAGGAAAGCTACGTGCAAGATCAAAACTATTAAGAATAATATAGAATGGTGCACTAATGAAGTGTTACACCGCCTAACTAAGCCTAGTAGGGAATTCAGACAATTAATGGAGACAAGCTGATAGAATAGGTCAGATGGCTGACTACTAAGGCTTTAACAAAGCTTTTTAACTTTAACTTTAACTTTATAAAATTTGCAATCATTTAATGAAAATATTTATCCGCATATTTGATAATTCCGCTTTGATATTAATATTTCTTGAGGTTTTATTGTTTTGCTAGTTTATTGATTATTTTTAAATTTCTAAATCCGTAAAATGAGGCACATTTAAAAAATGACTTAGTTTGTTTACTATAAAAGATTTATTTTTTATATATTTCATCAATTTTTGTATTTGAAATATCAATTTCTCCTCAATTTAAGTTTTAATGTTTTTTAAAAAATTGTTTCTCTCAACTTTCATAAACAATTATGTCTAATTAGAATTAAAATTCATTTGATTACGAATTCTTGTATTTATTAGGTTTTTTACTCTTTCAACATATCTTATAGATTTTTATTTAGATCATTAATTTTTCCTTTGTCTCCCGTTTTTTCTATTTTCAAAATTTGTGAAGATAATGTTTATAGATTTATTTTTCTATTATATCTTCTTGCTTATTATCTTGTGATTTTGATATTGTAAAGAATAAAAGTCATTAATATTCTTATTAAAGTCTTTTTAAATCACATTTCAATGTAATATTAATTATGAAAATTATCAGTATGTAGTCCAGAATCTTGAATATCTAGAAAATCTGCAAAATCATCAGAGTTTAGATACTAAATTGTTTACAAGTAGTCATTACAATAAACTTAGTTACGAGTTCTATGAAAGTAAATGTTAGTCTCTTATCGATGTAAAATGATTAATTCATTTGCTGATATAAAATCTAGAAACCTTTAAGTATTATTATTTATTCGAAACTAAGAGATAAAGCATTAGAATCACCACTAACAATAGTAGAAATTTGATTGCTAAAATTTATTATATTATTAAGTATTCATAAGTTATATCTTTATCTATATTTGGTTTTTCGTTCATTAGCATATAACATATCGCGGTAAGTAAGTTTCCAATTTTCACACTCATAAAATATCCAGAAAGTTTGAGAAATCAAGTTCAATTTAACAAGAGTTAAGTTATTTTTAAAGCAAGAAAACTGTCATCACCACCTTGATAATTTACATTTTAAAATCAAGTGAAGTATTGTTCTAAAGCAATAGGAAAATAAGTTTATTATGCTAAATTTTCTTTTATTGAAAAATAAAAATCATTTTAAAATATAAATTTTTATATGGATTCTTATTTGCTAGATATAGAATTAATATTTATATGTCCTATCTTTATTTTTTCATCATTTTTAAATTCTCTAAGAAACCCTACTTAGAAAATGCTTAGTCTAAATAAGTAGCATATTTCCTGTTTACTATGTTTGTTGAATCTTAGATAGTTTGGTGTTCCTTGTATGAGTTGTTTCATTCATTCACTTCTATATTTTTAGCAAGTGATCATATTCTACATTCATGTAATGGAATTTACATCATTTTGGAACTTTATCGCTTTTTTTATCAATGCTTTTCCATATGTTCCTTTTCAGTTATCTTGTATTATTATTTCATCGTTGAGCTGAAGTATCTTCCATTATCTTCCTGGAGTATGTTTCAAATATATAGTTATTCCTCTTTTCTAATTGACATAATCATCCATCTAATGTTGATTCTTAGTTTAGGAACAATTTTCTTCTGAACATTAGCAATCGTTATCACGTATAGTATTGTAGTTTTAGGGATTGCGTTTCATTCTCCAGGATTTTGTTTTATGCGCAAGAAGGTCCATCTATTACTGGTCTTAATGATCTACGCTGCATGATTTCCAATTTATTTAAAGATTTTTCCTATAGCTTTCTCTATGAATGGAATACTTTCGCTTCGATACTCAAATATTTGATTTATAAAGGATTTTATTATTATAGATACATTATATGGAGTGATTCCTATCTAAATTGTTAATTTACTTAAGATTCATGCTTGAGTTTTCTGGCATTCTTAGATTCTTGATTCCAGGTGTTTTTAATATGAAATGTTTTCTTATATCAAATGATCCAAACACTTAAATTCCTTAACTTTCTCTATTATTATTCCATTTATTGTGATTTTTTCTTAATTTTATCATGCATTACCATTTCATACCATTCATTTTATTTTGCCCACAATATATAAATTATAACATTATAATAATTATTATAGTATATCAGTCATATCTTCTAGTTATAATAATGAAAAATGAATGAAGATTCAAAGCTAAAAATAAATAGATACCAGTTTGTAATTATCACAATAGAACATTAAGAGAAATTACCTAATTTAACAAATTAGTAGTTATTAGATTTAGATATTTTAGCTTAATGTAGAAATACATTAAACTTAGTATGCATAAAATGACTACTACAATTAATAAAATTTGAATGAGTAAAGCTACTTTTGCAAGCAAAGAATAACAAATGTTTAAAGCAAGTAAAAACATTGAGTATATATATCAGATCTAGTTTATTAACACTATTGTAACATTTTCTATTAAACTGAACTTTATTTTATATAGATGGTCATTTTAGTAAGAAGGATTGAAGGCAAATTTGAAAGAGAATAAAATATCAATGCTTTTTTAGTTTTAAAACTATGCAAAAATAAATTGAAGCCATGTCAAAGTTATTCTACTTTTCATTAGATAGTTCTTAAATCAAAATTTTAGTACCAATTTAAGAATCAGAAGTAAAGTAATTTGAAATAATTTAGAGTTAATATAAAATTTACATTCTTAAGAAAGATTATGGTTAGTAACTTATCATACAAAACTAAGTTGAGTTATAAAAGAATTATAATAAGTTCTAAAAGTTAAGCTAAGAAAATTACTGCTGTATTTCAGTAATTTTCTGCCTTTCAGATGCTATTTAGAGTACTAAATGCTAAAAAGAACATAATTAATTGAAGCTCCATATATATCTTCACTCAAATAATTACTCAAGCTAATAATATGTTTGTAAACTAGATATTCCTTATTTTATATTTTAGTGAGCATCTTTATATTATTATTTGAATCTTTATTATTTTACTTTTTCTAATTTTAAAGGCTTGTTTTATCCTAATTTATTCATTATATTTACCTTTATCATCATAATTTCTATACTTTTCAAGACTACTTTATCTCTTAATTTAAACCAATTAAATTAAATTAAAAAATTACTTATTGGTCTATAACAAAAAATGCCTTTAGATAATCAATATTAGCTTAAGCTATTTAAAATTGATAGAAATTGTTTTGAATCTCCTTTGACAGTTTTAATCAATAACATTTATAAGCATCTTTTGTTTTTAGCCCACCTAATGAATATAAAATCCCTTTAGAAATACCTAAAACCATTTATTTCTAAATATTATCTTTTAAGATTTACTCTACCTTCTAATTTATAAATTTACATCTTTCTTAACATTTATACTTTTATATTCCTTAATACAACTTTCTTATATCGATATCAAAAAGAGAAATTAAATGTAGTAGTTAAATCAAAGAACAGTATTAATAGAACTAAGTAGAAAAAGATAAAAAAGCTTTTCTATTATCTAAGATAATTAGATCTATAGGATATAGTTCAACTATAATAAGATTAGCTTGTTATTAAGCAAATAAGATACTAAATATCTATTATTAGTAGTGATAGTAGTAATATAAACCATGCTATATTTCAGATTGAGGCAAGCAATATTACTAAAATATTAAGAGTTTGAAATTAAATGCTTCAAATGTTATCACTACAGAGATAAAAAGGATCAAATTAATATTTATGGTTTCATTGAAAATCTTCAATTTCATTATTTTAAATCTAGTTTAATTAAAATAAATCTAATGAAAATTAAAAAGGGCAAAGCTACCTTACTCAAACATATATTGGATACACTTCGATATATTTACCAAATTGAACGGAAGCAAAGGTTCACAAATCTTGCATTCCTTTTAGTAGCTTTCATTCTGATTTTATCTAATTATGACTCTTTGATTTGTAAGTATACTGCATTAAAATTTTATAGTTAAGTTATTTAAGTTGATTGATAGTAAAAAATAGCAATGATTGTAGAATATAAATGCAGGCTTTTAAGAAAATGAGACTATTGAGAAAAAAAGAGTAATACTTAGCTTTGCTAACTTTATATTGGATTAAGATAAAATAAAAGAAATAAATGACTCTATTATGTTGTCATGCTTCTAGGCAAATTAATATAAATAAAAGAGAATAAATTAGACAGGTATAATTTTGTCTTAGTTCTCGAGATAATTCTCAGTAGCTTTACATATTAATAAAAGCTAAAAAGTAAACGATAAAGATTAAAAAGCTTTTGAAACTATGATATTCAAATATCTTACCCTAAACATTAGCATTCATTTTGTCAATATTTAGTTCTATTATTTCTTAAATCTATTTAAAAAGCCTTAGTATTAATTTTACTCATACAGTACTGCTAAACCTATATAAAATATTTCTTTTAGAAATATTAAAAATCTATTTCTAGAATCTGATCAAACTAAACTTTTTTTTGATTAGTCTCATTAAATTCTACATCATCAAGTCATGGAATAGATGTTATAAATCAGTCTTATAAATATAACAAAAATGACTGAATATAAGAGTGTCTATGTTCTCTTAATAAAAAGCCTCCTCAAATTAATTTTACCATCTACCATTGTGTCTATTTTTATTTTTATTCCGAAAGAAAATTCGTTAGTCATTTTGATGTGGATGACTCATAAATATTCGTTACCTTTTCATATTAGATAGTTAGCATTATAATCTTGATCAATTATGAATAATTTTCTTTGCAAAACCTAGTAAAGGAAAGTTAAATTAACCTTATTCTCTTTTGTTTCTACTCTTGAAATAATAAAAGCAACTAGCTGATAAATAAGAATATCCTCTCTAATTTTATACTCTGCTTTATTCTGGAGAGATTAAGAAAATTATTAATAGTATTTATAAAGTTTGAGATCAAGAGCAAGTTTTCGATGAAACTAGTTTTCCGTTGATAGATTGAACAATCTATTTACTTATGATGATATAACTAGAGATTAAATCTTAGGATATATCAATTTGATGACTAGACTTAAATATCTTTCCATTCACTATACTAAATACTTCTAGTCTATAGTATATTAATCATCTAATTATCATAGCTTTCTTTAAACTAATGTTAGAAGAGAGTTTCCTTATAATACTTCGATAATACAAATAAACATTCCTTTCTAAATAAGAAGGCATATATGTCAACGGATGAATGTAGGTCATTATAAACTGATTATTATCTATCTTCCGAATCTAGTTTGTACTGTTATCTCATATTATTACTAGTTAATATTTCGATTATTATTATCAGGGGATAGAATATTAGACTTAATTGCTCTCTTAAATACTAATTTCAGCAAAATCTTCTGATAAAAAAGATTTAGCGTTAGATTTAAAAATTGCTAAGGTTATCTAAAAGAAGAAGAGATTAAGGCTAAAATAAAGGGAATCTACTCTAGAACTACAAAAAGATAATTAGATGCAATAATCAGAAAAAAATAACTAACCTTGGCTAAATGGAACTATCAACAAAGGTAAAAATAGTAAGTGAAAGATGAGATGCTAATACTCAAACTTATTCTTATTAAGATATATTAACCATTTATCAATTTTAAATACTTAGACTGTAATAAAAGAGAAATTAAAACTAGCTCAAACTAAAGTTTTTCTTAAGAAAACTTAAATTTACTTAAAGCTTAAAAACGAATAATATAGTTCCTTTGAAATGATTTTAAAAGAGAAGATTTAAAATATAATAGCAAAATAAGCAATTTACTTTAATATTAAAGGGAATATCTTCATAATGTCTTATCTCTGTGAAGGTTTAATTAGTTTTAATTATAAGTTTTACTTTAGTCTATTTAATTACGACTATTTAAATAAAAAACTGAGAGAATTATCTATTTTAGTAATACAAATGCCGAAACCCGGGATTGAACCGGGGGACCTTTAGATCTTCAGTCTAACGCTCTCCCAACTGAGCTATTTCGGCTGTAAATATACTCTCATTGGAGCTATTTAAATATAATAACCAAAAAACATCTCTAATCTCTTAACAATAAAAATGATACTCACTAGTAAGAAAAAAATCCAGCATGCTTTCAAACTTAATCAAACAAAAATATTTGAATTTCAAACACAAAAGAAAAATAACAAATTTACCCTCTCTAGCAGCTAATTCTTTTAGATCCTATTTTCTATTTTTTATCGTTCTTATATTGTTTTATCCTTTTATTTAACCAGTTTAATCACTTTTTTACTTAAAAATAACTAATTTACACTATTCTTTTAAAATAACATAAACTCTATTATATTACTAATTTTAAACTTAAATATTGCTTCACTATCTACTGACTACTATATCAGCTAACTATGCTAAACAATATTAAAAATTGATAATAAACTCTCTTTTATACTAATCTAAACTAATGATTCTAGCAATCTCTAACTATCTAATCTTTATACTCACTTATCTAAACTTCATCTTTAATTTAATTTCTTTAATTTACTTTATTTCTCTCAATCTAATAGTATTAATAGATATCAATAATCGACTAAAAGAATTTTAACAGTTTGATTGTTACTTTTGATACCTCTTTTGATAAAAATAGCATCTAATAAAATTTTATTTTCCTTATATAATTCTTTTAACAAGCTAGTTCCCTTCAGTATAAACTAATTAAGATAATAGATATTATTAGCTTTTAAAATGAGATATGCTATTATAGGCTTTCTGTTATCTTAGTTTTCATAGATACTCTTAATCACTATTTATTAAAGGGCTATAAATTTAAAGTGCTTCGTTTACTTTTCTGACTTGGTAATTTTATTTCTTAATAGCTTTAAATTTATTTCCTTGCTTAGAGGGAAACAACTTTGGAGTTGCTAGGGTTTTATATCATTATGTGTAATTAAGCTTTAAGAAAGGAAGTTAAAGGAATGCTAATTAGGAGTTAGATTTGGGATAATTTAAGATTTCGAGGGATGATACAAGAAGAGATAATGGTAGGAAGAATGAAGATCAAGCAAATAAGGGGGTTAGATAAAAGTTACACAGGGTATATTTATTATTATAAAATGAGGATTTAGAAAGTAGCGACTGTGGATATTAATAGTTATCAGTTTGATCTAATTTATTTATGTTATTTCACCTTTATTTGATAAATCACAAATCAAAAGTTTATTGTTAAATAAAAAGAGACTTAGAATTTGCTTGGATCTTGCATATTATTACGTTCTAAAGATTTTTAATCTATTTTTTCTGAGAGTTTCTGATAGATCGATTCCCATTCATTTAATATTAAATTCGTTATTGCATGCCATATGTTTGGAACTTCTTTGTTTAGCTAGAGTTTTTTTCCCTGTATAGTTTACCTTCTTGATTGCAATAGATCCTGAAAATATTTTCCCATTAGTTCTCTACTATTTTCTTTTATTTTCATTAGAATTGGAAGCAGCTTCTAATTTTGTGCCCTGGTCGCTTGCAGTATCAACATCTTATTGTTTTCCAATTGGGAATATAATTTGTTTTAGGCTGTCGCTTTATATCCATCGGATCATTCATCTTCATTTTTTAGAATAATATGCTTTCAGTTAACTCTGCGAATTGATTAAATTTTGTTTCTAATTATTCTATTCTGATAATTCCTAGCTATTTATTTTCAATGTTTTCTCTTATGAATTAATTATCAGGGTATTCAATTTTTCTTCAATTTTTTGTACAGTTCTTAAATGTTTAACATTTCTAATTGCATGACTTGGAGTTTTTAAAGTATTTTTTATTAATCATAACTTGACTAAGATGATTCCTTTTGAGAAGAGATTTTTTACTAGTAATTTTCCATTTTTTTTTATTATTAATAAGTTTATTTCCACTTGGAAAAGCTAACGTGACTCACTGAACGAATAGAATGAATAACATGAATAATGAGAACATTTTTTATATTAATATTGAAAGAGTTGCGCACCAACGAGCTCTATAATTAAATTTATTTATTTATTTTGAAAAATAGAGATAAAATAACCAAATTAAATGAGATTAAACTTAGATTATATAAGTTTATTTTTATTGTATAATTGTCAATTTTTTTCCATATTCATGTTTTTAAAGAAATAATTTTAAAAGAAAATAAATAAATTATATCATTTAATTAATTTAATCTCTAATAAATTTTTTAAATTACTAAAAACTTTATTTTTACATAAAAATATGTAGTAGATAGATGCTAAATTTCTTTTAAACTTAAGATTTAAACAAACTTT
>CAMPDV010003683.1:0-41270 GCA_946699065.1 Loxodes magnus
AAAAGTTAATAAAAAGTGAGAGTTATGGTGTTTTGAAAGAGAAAGTATTGAGCAATTTTTCTGTTTTTGATGTGAATGAAAAGGAGTAAAAGATGAGGAGAAAAGTGAGTTTAAAGAAAGTGATAACTTTAATTTAATAAAAGTGAGTTTAAAGTTCGAGTTATGGTGTTTTGAAAGAGAGAGTATTGAGCAATTTTTCTGTTTTTGATGTGAATGAAGAGGAGTAATAAATGAGGAGAAAAGTGAGTTTAAAGAAAGTAATTAATTAATTTGATAAAAGTGAGTAAAAAGTGCGAGTTATGGTGTTTAGAAAGAGAGAGTATTGAGCAATTTTTCTGTTTTTGATGTGAATGAAAAGGAGTAAAAGATGAGGAGAAAAGTGAGTTTAAAGAAAGTGATTATTTAATTTAATAAAAGTGAGTAAAAAGTGCGAGTTATGGTGTTTTGAAAGAGAAAGCATTGAGCAATTTTTCTGTTTTTGATGTGAATGAAAAGGAGTAAAAGATGAGGAGAAAAGTGAGTTTAAAGAAAGTGATAACTTTAATTTAATAAAAGTGAGTAAAAAGTGCGAGTTATGGTGTTTAGAAAGAGAAAGTATTGAGCAATTTTTCTGTTTTTGATGTGAATGAAAATGAGTAAAAGATGAGGTGAAAAGTGAGTTTAAAGAAAGTAATTAATTAATTTGATAAAAGTGAGTAAAAAGTGCGAGTTATGGTGTTTAGAAAGAGAGAGTATTGAGCAATTTTTCTGTTTTTGATGTGAATGAAAAGGAGTAAAAGATGAGGTGAAAAGTGAGTTTAAAGAAAGTAATTAATTAATTTGATAAAAGTGAGTAAAAAGTGCGAGTTATGGTGTTTTGAAAGAGAAAGCATTGAGCAATTTTTCTGTTTTTGAAGTGAATGAAAAGGAGTAAAAGATGAGGAGAAAAGTGAGTTTAAAGAAAGTGATAACTTTAATTTAATAAAAGTGAGTAAAAACGAGTGATGGTGTTTAGAAAGAGAGAGTATTGAGCAATTTTTCTGTTTTTGAAGTGAATGAAAAGGAGTAAAAGATGAGGAGAAAAGTGAGTTTAAAGAAAGTGATAACTTTAATTTAATAAAAGTGAGTAAAAAGTGCGAGTTATGGTGTTTAGAAAGAGAGAGTATTGAGCAATTTTTCTGTTTTTGATGTGAATGAAAATGAGTAAAAGATGAGGAGAAAAGTGAGTTTAAAGAAAGTAATTAATTAATTTAATAAAAGTGAGTAAAAACGAGTGATGGTGTTTAGAAAGAGAGAGTATTGAGCAATTTTTCTGTTTTTGATGTGAATGAAAAGGAGTAAAAGATGAGGAGAAAAGTGAGTTTAAAGAAAGTGATAACTTTAATTTAATAAAAGTGAGTAAAAAGTGCGAGTTATGGTGTTTAGAAAGAGAGAGTATTGAGCAATTTTTCTGTTTTTGATGTGAATGAAGAGGAGTAAAAGATGAGGTGAAAAGTGAGTTTAAAGAAAGTGATAACTTTAATTTGATAAAAGTGAGTAAAAAGTGCGAGTTATGGTGTTTAGAAAGAGAAAGCATTGAGCAATTTTTCTGTTTTTGATGTGAATGAAGAGGAGTAAAAGATGAGGAGAAAAGTGAGTTTAAAGAAAGTAATTAACTTTAATTTAATAAAAGTGAGTAAAAACGAGTGATGGTGTTTAGAAAGAGAAAGTATTGAGCAATTTTTCTGTTTTTGAAGTGAATGAAAAGGAGTAAAAGATGAGGAGAAAAGTGAGTTTAAAGAAAGTGATTATTTAATTTAAAAAAAGTGAGTAAAAACGAGTGATGGTGTTTAGAAAGAGAAAGTATTGAGCAATTTTTCTGTTTTTGAAGTGAATGAAAAGGAGTAAAAGATGAGGAGAAAAGTGAGTTTAAAGAAAGTGATAATTTTAATTTAATAAAAGTGAGTAAAAAGTGCGAGTTATGGTGTTTTGAAAGAGTAAAGTATTGAGCAATTTTTCTCTTTTTGAAGTGAATGAAAAGGAGTAAAAGATGAGGAGAAAAGTGAGTTTAAAGAAAGTAATTAATTAATTTAATAAAAGTGAGTAAAAACGAGTGATGGTGTTTAGAAAGAGAGAGTATTGAGCAATTTTTCTGTTTTTGATGTGAATGAAAAGGAGTAAAAGATGAGGAGAAAAGTGAGTTTAAAGAAAGTGATAACTTTAATTTAATAAAAGTGAGTAAAAAGTGCGAGTTATGGTGTTTAGAAAGAGAGAGTATTGAGCAATTTTTCTGTTTTTGATGTGAATGAAGAGGAGTAAAAGATGAGGTGAAAAGTGAGTTTAAAGAAAGTAATTAATTAATTTGATAAAAGTGAGTAAAAAGTGCGAGTTATGGTGTTTAGAAAGAGAAAGCATTGAGCAATTTTTCTGTTTTTGATGTGAATGAAGAGGAGTAAAAGATGAGGAGAAAAGTGAGTTTAAAGAAAGTAATTAATTAATTTAAT
This sequence comes from Loxodes magnus, assembly GCA_946699065.1. Classification (NCBI taxonomy): domain Eukaryota; phylum Ciliophora; class Karyorelictea; order Loxodida; family Loxodidae; genus Loxodes; species Loxodes magnus. The sequence continues at coordinate 2,463 of CAMPDV010003683.1, forward strand.
AAAAGTGAGTAAAAACGAGTGATGGTGTTTAGAAAGAGAGAGTATTGAGCAATTTTTCTCTTTTTGAAGTGAATGAAAAGGAGTAAAAGATGAGGAGAAAAGTGAGTTTAAAGAAAGTGATAACTTTAATTTAATTAAAGTTAATAAAAAGTGAGAGTTATGGTGTTTTGGAAGAGAGAGTATTGAGCAATTTTTCTGTTTTTGATGTGAATGAAAAGGAGTAAAAGATGAGGAGAAAAGTGAGTTTAAAGAAAGTAATTAATTAATTTGATAAAAGTGAGTAAAAAGTGCGAGTTATGGTGTTTTGAAAGAGTAAAGTATTGAGCAATTTTTCTCTTTTTGAAGTGAATGAAAAGGAGTAAAAGATGAGGAGAAAAGTGAGTTTAAAGAAAGTAATTAATTAATTTAATAAAAGTGAGTAAAAACGAGTGATGGTGTTTAGAAAGAGAGAGTATTGAGCAATTTTTCTCTTTTTGAAGTGAATGAAAAGGAGTAAAAGATGAGGAGAAAAGTGAGTTTAAAGAAAGTGATAACTTTAATTTAATTAAAGTGAGTAAAAAGTGAGAGTTATGGTGTTTTGAAAGAGAGAGTATTGAGCAATTTTTCTCTTTTTGAAGTGAATGAAAAGGAGTAAAAGATGAGGAGAAAAGTGAGTTTAAAGAAAGTGATTATTTAATTTAATAAAAGTGAGTAAAAAGTGCGAGTTATGGTGTTTTGAAAGAGAAAGCATTGAGCAATTTTTCTGTTTTTGAAGTGAATGAAAAGGAGTAAAAGATGAGGAGAAAAGTGAGTTTAAAGAAAGTGATAACTTTAATTTAATAAAAGTGAGTAAAAACGAGTGATGGTGTTTAGAAAGAGAAAGTATTGAGCAATTTTTCTGTTTTTGATGTGAATGAAAAGGAGTAAAAGATGAGGAGAGAAGTGAGTTTAAAGAAAGTGATTATTTAATTTAATAAAAGTGAGTAAAAAGTGCGAGTTATGGTGTTTAGAAAGAGAGAGTATTGAGCAATTTTTCTGTTTTTGATGTGAATGAAAAGGAGTAAAAGATGAGGAGAAAAGTGAGTTTAAAGAAAGTAATTAATTAATTTAATAAAAGTGAGTAAAAACGAGTGATGGTGTTTAGAAAGAGAAAGTATTGAGCAATTTTTCTGTTTTTGAAGTGAATGAAAAGGAGTAAAAGATGAGGAGAAAAGTGAGTTTAAAGAAAGTGATAACTTTAATTTAATAAAAGTGAGTAAAAACGAGTGATGGTGTTTAGAAAGAGAAAGTATTGAGCAATTTTTCTGTTTTTGATGTGAATGAAAAGGAGTAAAAGATGAGGAGAAAAGTGAGTTTAAAGAAAGTAATTATTTAATTTAATAAAAGTGAGTAAAAAGTGCGAGTTATGGTGTTTTGAAAGAGAGAGTATTGAGCAATTTTTCTCTTTTTGAAGTGAATGAAAAGTAGTAAAAGATGAGGAGAAAAGTGAGTTTAAAGAAAGTGATAACTTTAATTTAATAAAAGTGAGTAAAAACGAGTGATGGTGTTTAGAAAGAGAAAGTATTGAGCAATTTTTCTGTTTTTGATGTGAATGAAAAGGAGTAAAAGATGAGGAGAAAAGTGAGTTTAAAGAAAGTGATAACTTTAATTTAATAAAAATAAGTAAAAACGAGTGATGGTGTTTAGAAAGAGAAAGTATTGAGCAATTTTTCTGTTTTTGATGTGAATGAAAAGGAGTAAAAGATGAGGAGAAAAGTGAGTTTAAAGAAAGTGATAACTTTAATTTAATAAAAATCAGTAAAAACGAGTGATGGTGTTTAGAAAGAGAAAGTATTGAGCAATTTTTCTGTTTTTGATGTGAATGAAGAGGAGTAAAAGATGAGGAGAAAAGTGAGTTTAAAGAAAGTGATTATTTAATTTAATAAAAGTGAGTAAAAAGTGCGAGTTATGGTGTTTAGAAAGAGAGAGTATTGAGCAATTTTTCTGTTTTTGATGTGAATGAAAATGAGTAAAAGATGAGGTGAAAAGTGAGTTTAAAGAAAGTAATTAATTAATTTGATAAAAGTGAGTAAAAAGTGCGAGTTATGGTGTTTTGAAAGAGAGAGTATTGAGCAATTTTTCAGTTTTTATGTGAATGAAAAGGAGTAAAAGATTAGGAGAAAAGTGAGTTTAAAGAAAGTGATTATTTAATTTAATAAAAGTGAGTAAAAAGTGCGAGTTATGGTGTTTAGAAAGAGAGAGTATTGAGCAATTTTTCTGTTTTTGATGTGAATGAAAAGGAGTAAAAGATGAGGAGAAAAGTGAGTTTAAAGAAAGTGATTATTTAATTTAATAAAAGTGAGTAAAAGCGAGTTATGGTGTTTTGAAAGAGAAAGCATTGAGCAATTTTTCTGTTTTTGATGTGAATGAAAAGGAGTAAAAGATGAGGAGAAAAGTGAGTTTAAAGAAAGTAATTAATTAATTTGATAAAAGTGAGTAAAAAGTGCGAGTTATGGTGTTTAGAAAGAGAGAGTATTGAGCAATTTTTCTGTTTTTGATGGAGAAAAGTGAGTTTAAAGAAAGTAATTAATTAATTTAATAAAAGTTAATAAAAAGTGAGAGTTATGGTGTTTAGAAAGAGAAAGTATTGAGCAATTTTTCTGTTTTTGAAGTGAATGAAGAGGAGTAATAAATGAGGAGAAAAGTGAGTTTAAAGAAAGTAATTAATTAATTTAATAAAAGTGAGTAAAAACGAGTGATGGTGTTTTGAAAGAGAGAGTATTGAGCAATTTTTCTGTTTTTGATGTGAATGAAGAGGAGTAATAAATGAGGAGAAAAGTGAGTTTAAAGAAAGTAATTAATTAATTTAATAAAAGTGAGTAAAAAGTGCGAGTTATGGTGTTTAGAAAGAGAGAGTATTGAGCAATTTTTCTGTTTTTGATGTGAATGAAAAGGAGTAAAAGATGAGGAGAAAAGTGAGTTTAAAGAAAGTGATTATTTAATTTAATAAAAGTGAGTAAAAAGTGCGAGTTATGGTGTTTTGAAAGAGAAAGCATTGAGCAATTTTTCTGTTTTTGATGTGAATGAAAAGGAGTAAAAGATGAGGAGAAAAGTGAGTTTAAAGAAAGTGATAACTTTAATTTAATAAAAGTGAGTAAAAACGAGTGATGGTGTTTTGAAAGAGAGAGTATAGAGCAATTTTTCTGTTTTTGATGTGAATGAAAATGAGTAAAAGATGAGGTGAAAAGTGAGTTTAAAGAAAGTAATTAATTAATTTGATAAAAGTGAGTAAAAAGTGCGAGTTATGGTGTTTAGAAAGAGAGAGTATTGAGCAATTTTTCTGTTTTTGATGTGAATGAAGAGGAGTAAAAGATGAGGTGAAAAGTGAGTTTAAAGAAAGTAATTAATTAATTTGATAAAAGTGAGTAAAAAGTGCGAGTTATGGTGTTTAGAAAGAGAGAGTATTGAGCAATTTTTCTGTTTTTGATGTGAATGAAAATGAGTAAAAGATGAGGTGAAAAGTGAGTTTAAAGAAAGTAATTAATTAATTTGATAAAAGTGAGTAAAAAGTGCGAGTTATGGTGTTTTGAAAGAGAAAGCATTGAGCAATTTTTCTGTTTTTGATGTGAATGAAAAGGAGTAAAAGATGAGGAGAAAAGTGAGTTTAAAGAAAGTAATTAATTAATTTAATAAAAGTGAGTAAAAAGTGCGAGTTATGGTGTTTTGAAAGAGAAAGCATTGAGCAATTTTTCTGTTTTTGATGTGAATGAAGAGGAGTAAAAGATGAGGAGAAAAGTGAGTTTAAAGAAAGTAATTAATTAATTTAATAAAAGTGAGTAAAAACGAGTGATGGTGTTTAGAAAGAGAAGTATTGAGCAATTTTTCTGTTTTTGAAGTGAATGAAAAGGAGTAAAAGATGAGGAGAAAAGTGAGTTTAAAGAAAGTGATAACTTTAATTTAATAAAAGTGAGTAAAAAGTGCGAGTTATGGTGTTTAGAAAGAGAAAGTATTGAGCAATTTTTCTGTTTTTGATGTGAATGAAAAGGAGTAAAAGATGAGGAGAAAAGTGAGTTTAAAGAAAGTAATTAATTAATTTGATAAAAGTGAGTAAAAAGTGCGAGTTATGGTGTTTTGAAAGAGTAAAGTATTGAGCAATTTTTCTCTTTTTGAAGTGAATGAAAAGGAGTAAAAGATGAGGAGAAAAGTGAGTTTAAAGAAAGTAATTAATTAATTTAATAAAAGTGCGTAAAAAGTGCGAGTGATGGTGTTTAGAAAGAGAAAGTATTGAGCAATTTTTCTGTTTTTGAAGTGAATGAAAAGGAGTAAAAGATGAGGAGAAAAGTGAGTTTAAAGAAAGTGATAACTTTAATTTAATTGAGCAAAAGTGAAAAGGAGTAATAAAAAGTGAGTGAGTGATGGTGTGTTTAGAAAGAGAAAGTATTGAGCAATTTTTCTGTTTTTGATGTGAATGAAAAGGAGTAAAAGATGAGGAGAAAAGTGAGTTTAAAGAAAGTGATTATTTAATTTAATAAAAGTGAGTAAAAAGTGCGAGTTATGGTGTTTAGAAAGAGAAAGTATTGAGCAATTTTTCTGTTTTTGATGTGAATGAAAAGGAGTAAAAGATGAGGAGAAAAGTGAGTTTAAAGAAAGTAATTAATTAATTTAATAAAAGTGAGTAAAAACGAGTGATGGTGTTTAGAAAGAGAAAGTATTGAGCAATTTTTCTGTTTTTGAAGTGAATGAAAAGGAGTAAAAGATGAGGAGAAAAGTGAGTTTAAAGAAAGTGATAACTTTAATTTAATAAAAGTGAGTAAAAACGAGTGATGGTGTTTAGAAAGAGAAAGTATTGAGCAATTTTTCTGTTTTTGATGTGAATGAAAAGGAGTAAAAGATGAGGAGAAAAGTGAGTTTAAAGAAAGTGATTATTTAATTTAATAAAAGTGAGTAAAAAGTGCGAGTTATGGTGTTTTGAAAGAGAAAGCATTGAGCAATTTTTCTGTTTTTGATGTGAATGAAAAGGAGTAAAAGATGAGGAGAAAAGTGAGTTTAAAGAAAGTGATAACTTTAATTTAATAAAAGTGAGTAAAAACGAGTGATGGTGTTTAGAAAGAGAAAGTATTGAGCAATTTTTCTGTTTTTGAAGTGAATGAAAAGGAGTAAAAATGAGGAGAAAAGTGAGTTTAAAGAAAGCAATAATTTTAATTTGATGAAAGTGAGTAAAAAGTGCGAGTTATGGTGTTTAGAAAGAGAAAGTATTGAGCAATTTTTCTGTTTTTGATGTGAATGAAAAGGAGTAAAAGATGAGGAGAAAAGTGAGTTTAAAGAAAGTGATAACTTTAATTTAATAAAAGTGAGTAAAAAGTGCGAGTGATGGTGTTTAGAAAGAGAGAGTATTGAGCAATTTTTCTCTTTTTGATGTGAATGAAAAGGAGTAAAAGATGAGGAGAAAAGTGAGTTTAAAGAAAGTGATAACTTTAATTTAATAAAAGTGAGTAAAAGTGAGAGTTATGGTGTTTAGAAAGAGAGAGCATTGAGCAATTTTTCTGTTTTTGATGTGAATGAAAAGGAGTAAAAGATGAGGAGAGAAGTGAGTTTAAAGAAAGTGATAACTTTAATTTAATAAAAGTGAGTAAAAAACGAGTGATGGTGTTTTTAAAGAGAATGTATTGAGCAATTTTTCTGTTTTTGATGTGAATGAAAAGGAGTAAAAGATGAGGAGAAAAGTGAGTTTAAAGAAAGTGATAACTTTAATTTAATAAAAGTGAGTAAAAAGTGCGAGTGATGGTGTTTAGAAAGAGAATGTATTGAGCAATTTTTCTGTTTTTGATGTGAATGAAGAGGAGTAAAAGATGAGGAGAAAAGTGAGTTTAAAGAAAGTGATTAACTTTAATTTAATAAAAGTGAGTAAAAACGAGTGATGGTGTTTTGAAAGAGAAAGTATTGAGCAATTTTTCTGTTTTTGATGTGAATGAAAAGTAGTAAAAGATGAGGAGAAAAGTGAGTTTAAAGAAAGTGATAACTTTAATTTAATAAAAGTGAGTAAAAAGTGCGAGTGATGGTGTTTAGAAAGAGAATGCATTGAGCAATTTTTCTGTTTTTGAAGTGAATGAAAAGGAGTAAAAGATGAGGAGAAAAGTGAGTTTAAAGAAAGTGATAACTTTAATTTAATAAAAGTGAGTAAAAGTGAGAGTTATGGTGTTTAGAAAGAGAAAGTATTGAGCAATTTTTCTGTTTTTGAAGTGAATGAAAAGGAGTAAAAGATGAGGAGAAAAGTGAGTTTAAAGAAAGTGATAACTTTAATTTAATAAAAGTGAGTAAAAACGAGTGATGGTGTTTAGAAAGAGAAAGCATTGAGCAATTTTTATGTTTTTGATGTGAATGAAAAGGAGTAAAAGATGAGGAGAGAAGTGAGTTTAAAGAAAGTAATTAATTAATTTAATAAAAGTGAGTAAAAAGTGCGAGTTATGGTGTTTAGAAAGAGAGAGTATTGAGCAATTTTTCTCTTTTTGATGTGAATGAAAAGGAGTAAAAGATGAGGAGAAAAGTGAGTTTAAAGAAAGTGATTATTTAATTTAATAAAAGTGAGTAAAAAGTGCGAGTTATGGTGTTTTGAAAGAGGAAGCATTGAGCAATTTTTCTGTTTTTGAAGTGAATGAAAAGGAGTAATAAATGAGGAGAAAAGTGAGTTTAAAGAAAGTGATAACTTTAATTTAATAAAAGTGAGTAAAAAGTACGAGTGATGGTGTTTAGAAAGAGAGAGTATTGAGCAATTTTTCTCTTTTTGAAGTGAATGAAAAGGAGTAAAAGATGAGGAGAAAAGTGAGTTTAAAGAAAGTGATTATTTAACTTAATAAAAGTGAGTTTAAAGTTCGAGTGATGGTGTTTAGAAAGAGAGAGTATTGAGCAATTTTTCTGTTTTTGATGTGAATGAAAAGGAGTAAAAGATGAGGAGAAAAGTGAGTTTAAAGAAAGTAATTAATTAATTTGATAAAAGTGAGTAAAAAGTGCGAGTTATGGTGTTTTGAAAGAGTAAAGTATTGAGCAATTTTTCTCTTTTTGAAGTGAATGAAAAGGAGTAAAAGATGAGGAGAAAAGTGAGTTTAAAGAAAGTGATAACTTTAATTTAATTAAAGTTAATAAAAAGTGAGAGTTATGGTGTTTTGAAAGAGAGAGTATTGAGCAATTTTTCTGTTTTTGATGTGAATGAAAAGGAGTAAAAGATGAGGAGAAAAGTGAGTTTAAAGAAAGTGATTATTTAATTTAATAAAAGTGAGTAAAAAGTGCGAGTTATGGTGTTTTGAAAGAGTAAAGTATTGAGCAATTTTTCTCTTTTTGAAGTGAATGAAAAGGAGTAAAAGATGAGGAGAAAAGTGAGTTTAAAGAAAGTAATTAATTAATTTAATAAAAGTGAGTAAAAACGAGTGATGGTGTTTAGAAAGAGAGAGTATTGAGCAATTTTTCTCTTTTTGAAGTGAATGAAAAGGAGTAAAAGATGAGGAGAAAAGTGAGTTTAAAGAAAGTGATAACTTTAATTTAATTAAAGTTAATAAAAAGTGAGAGTTATGGTGTTTTGAAAGAGAGAGTATTGAGCAATTTTTCTGTTTTTGATGTGAATGAAAAGGAGTAAAAGATGAGGAGAAAAGTGAGTTTAAAGAAAGTGATTATTTAATTTAATAAAAGTGAGTAAAAAGTGCGAGTTATGGTGTTTTGAAAGAGAAAGCATTGAGCAATTTTTCTGTTTTTGATGTGAATGAAAAGGAGTAAAAGATGAGGAGAAAAGTGAGTTTAAAGAAAGTAATTAATTAATTTAATAAAAGTGAGTAAAAACGAGTGATGGTGTTTAGAAAGAGAAAGTATTGAGCAATTTTTCTGTTTTTGAAGTGAATGAAAAGGAGTAAAAGATGAGGAGAAAAGTGAGTTTAAAGAAAGTGATAACTTTAATTTAATAAAAGTGAGTAAAAACGAGTGATGGTGTTTAGAAAGAGAAAGTATTCAGCAATTTTTCTGTTTTTGAAGTGAATGAAAAGAAGCAAAAGATGAGGAGAAAAGTGAGTTTAAAGAAAGTGATAACTTTAATTTAATTAAAGTGAGTAAAAACGAGTGATGGTGTTTAGAAAGAGAAAGTATTGAGCAATTTTTCTGTTTTTGAAGTGAATGAAAAGGAGTAAAAGATGAGGAGAAAAGTGAGTTTAAAGAAAGTAATTAATTAATTTAATAAAAGTGAGTAAAAACGAGTGATGGTGTTTTGAAAGAGAAAGTATTGAGCAATTTTTCTGTTTTTGATGTGAATGAAGAGGAGTAATAAATGAGGAGAAAAGTGAGTTTAAAGAAAGTAATTAATTAATTTAATAAAAGTTAATAAAAAGTGAGAGTTATGGTGTTTAGAAAGAGAGAGTATTGAGCAATTTTTCTGTTTTTGAAGTGAATGAAAAGAAGCAAAAGATGAGGAGAAAAGTGAGTTTAAAGAAAGTGATAACTTTAATTTAATAAAAGTGAGTAAAAACGAGTGATGGTGTTTTGAAAGAGAAAGTATTGAGCAATTTTTCTGTTTTTGATGTGAATGAAAAGGAGTAAAAGATGAGGAGAAAAGTGAGTTTAAAGAAAGTGATAACTTTAATTTAATAAAAGTGAGTAAAAACGAGTGATGGTGTTTTGAAAGAGAAAGCATTGAGCAATTTTTCTGTTTTTGATGTGAATGAAAAGGAGTAAAAGATGAGGAGAAAAGTGAGTTTAAAGAAAGTAATTAATTAATTTGATAAAAGTGAGTAAAAAGTGCGAGTTATGGTGTTTTGAAAGAGAAAGTATTGAGCAATTTTTCTGTTTTTGATGTGAATGAAAAGTAGTAAAAGATGAGAAGAAAAGTGAGTTTAAAGAAAGTGATAACTTTAATTTAATAAAAGTGAGTAAAAACGAGTGATGGTGTTTAGAAAGAGAAAGTATTGAGCAATTTTTCTGTTTTTGATGTGAATGAAAAGGAGTAAAAGATGAGGAGAAAAGTGAGTATAAAAAAAGTGATAACTTTAATTTAATAAAAGTGAGTAAAAAGTGCGAGTGATGGTGTTTAGAAAGAGAAAGCATTGAGCAATTTTTCTGTTTTTGATGTGAATGAAAAGGAGTAAAAGATGAGGAGAGAAGTGAGTTTAAAGAAAGTGATTATTTAATTTAATAAAAGTGAGTAAAAACGAGTGATGGTGTTTTGAAAGAGAAAGTATTGAGCAATTTTTCTGTTTTTGATGTGAATGAAAAGGAGTAAAAGATGAGGAGAGAAGTGAGTTTAAAGAAAGTGATTATTTAATTTAATAAAAGTGAGTAAAAACGAGTGATGGTGTTTATAAAGAGAAAGTATTGAGCAATTTTTCTGTTTTTGATGTGAATGAAAAGGAGTAAAAGATGAGGAGAAAAGTGAGTTTAAAAAAAGTGATAACTTTAATTTAATAAAAGTGAGTAAAAAGTGCGAGTGATGGTGTTTAGAAAGAGAAAGCATTGAGCAATTTTTCTGTTTTTGATGTGAATGAAAAGGAGTAAAAGATGAGGAGAAAAGTGAGTTTAAAAAAAGTGATAACTTTAATTTAATAAAAGTGAGTAAAAAGTGCGAGTGATGGTGTTTAGAAAGAGAAAGTATTGAGCAATTTTTCTGTTTTTGATGTGAATGAAAAGGAGTAAAAGATGAGGAGAGAAGTGAGTTTAAAGAAAGTGATTATTTAATTTAATAAAAGTGAGTAAAAAGTTCGAGTGATATTGTTTAGAAAGAGAAAGCATTGAGCAATTTTTCTGTTTTTGATGTGAATGAAAAGGAGTAAAAGATGAGGAGAGAAGAGAGTTTAAAGAAAGTGATTATTTAATTTAATAAAAGTGAGTAAAAAGTTCGAGTGATATTGTTTAGAAAGAGAAAGCATTGAGCAATTTTTCTGTTTTTGATGTGAATGAAAAGGAGTAAAAGATGAGGAGAGAAGTGAGTTTAAAGAAAGTGATTATTTAATTTAATAAAAGTGAGTAAAAACGAGTGATGGTGTTTAGAAAGAGAAAGTATTGAGCAATTTTTCTGTTTTTTGAAGTGAATGAAAAGGAGTAAAAGATGAGGAGAAAAGTGAGTTTAAAGAAAGTAATTAATTAATTTAATAAAAGTGCGTAAAAACGAGTGATGGTGTTTAGAAAGAGAGAGTATTGAGCAATTTTTCTCTTTTTGAAGTGAATGAAAAGGAGTAAAAGATGAGGAGAAAAGTGAGTTTAAAGAAAGTGATAACTTTAATTTAATAAAAGTGAGTAAAAACGAGTGATGGTGTTTAGAAAGAGAAAGTTTTGAGCAATTTTTCTGTTTTTGATGTGAATGAAAAGGAGTAAAAGATGAGGAGAAAAGTGAGTTTAAAGAAAGTGATAACTTTAATTTAATAAAAGTGAGTAAAAAGTGAGAGTTATGGTGTTTAGAAAGAGAGAGTATTGAGCAATTTTTCTGTTTTTGATGTGAATGAAAAGGAGTAAAAGATGAGGAGAAAAGTGAGTTTAAAGAAAGTAATTAATTAATTTAATAAAAGTGAGTAAAAAGTGCGAGTTATGGTGTTTAGAAAGAGAGAGTATTGAGCAATTTTTCTGTTTTTGATGTGAATGAAAAGGAGTAAAAGATGAGGAGAAAAGTGAGTTTAAAGAAAGTGATAACTTTAATTTAATAAAAGTGAGTAAAAGCGAGTTATGGTGTTTAGAAAGAGAAAGTATTGAGCAATTTTTCTGTTTTTGAAGTGAATGAAGAGGAGTAATAAATGAGGAGAAAAGTGAGTTTAAAGAAAGTAATTAATTAATTTAATAAAAGTGAGTAAAAACGAGTGATGGTGTTTAGAAAGAGAGAGTATTGAGCAATTTTTCTCTTTTTGAAGTGAATGAAAAGGAGTAAAAGATGAGGAGAAAAGTGAGTTTAAAGAAAGTGATAACTTTAATTTAATTAAAGTGAGTAAAAACGAGTGATGGTGTTTAGAAAGAGAAAGTATTGAGCAATTTTTCTGTTTTTGATGTGAATGAAAAGGAGTAAAAGATGAGGAGAAAAGTGAGTTTAAAGAAAGTAATTAATTAATTTAATAAAAGTTAATAAAAAGTGAGAGTTATGGTGTTTTGAAAGAGAGAGTATTGAGCAATTTTTCTGTTTTTGAAGTGAATGAAAAGAAGCAAAAGATGAGGAGAAAAGTGAGTTTAAAGAAAGTGATAACTTTAATTTAATTAAAGTGAGTAAAAACGAGTGATGGTGTTTAGAAAGAGAAAGTATTGAGCAATTTTTCTGTTTTTGATGTGAATGAAAAGGAGTAAAAGATGAGGAGAAAAGTGAGTTTAAAGAAAGTAATTAATTAATTTAATAAAAGTTAATAAAAAGTGAGAGTTATGGTGTTTTGAAAGAGAGAGTATTGAGCAATTTTTCTGTTTTTGATGTGAATGAAAAGGAGTAAAAGATGAGGAGAAAAGTGAGTGAAAGTGTAAAAGTGAGTAAAAACGAGTGATGGTGTTTAGAAAGAGAATGTATTGAGCAACTGTTTTTGATGTGAATGAAAAGGAGTAAAAGATGAGGAGAAAAGTGAGTTTAAAGAAAGTAATTAATTAATTTAATAAAAGTTTAAAAAGTGAGAGTTATGGTGTTTTAGTAAGCAATCAGTGTCAGTAAAAACGAGTGATGGTGTTTAGAAAGAGAAAGTATTGAGCAATTTTTCTGTTTTTGATGTGAATGAAAAGGAGTAAAAGATGAGGAGAAAAGTGAGTTTAAAGAAAGTAATTAATTAATTTAATAAAAGTTAATAAAAAGTGAGAGTTATGGTGTTTTGAAAGAGAGAGTATTGAGCAATTTTTCTCTTTTTGATGTGAATGAAAAGGAGTAAAAGATGAGGAGAAAAGTGAGTTTAAAGAAAGTGATAACTTTAATTTAATAAAAGTGAGTAAAAACGAGTGATGGTGTTTAGAAAGAGAATGTATTGAGCAATTTTTCTGTTTTTGATGTGAATGAAAAGGAGTAAAAGATGAGGAGAAAAGTGAGTTTAAAGAAAGTAATTAATTAATTTAATAAAAGTTAATAAAAAGTGAGAGTTATGGTGTTTTGAAAGAGAGAGTATTGAGCAATTTTTCTGTTTTTGATGTGAATGAAAAGGAGTAAAAGATGAGGAGAAAAGTGAGTTTAAGGAAAGTGATAACTTTAATTTAATAAAAATCAGTAAAAACGAGTGATGGTGTTTAGAAAGAGAAAGTATTGAGCAATTTTTCTGTTTTTGATGTGAATGAAAAGGAGTAAAAGATGAGGAGAAAAGTGAGTTTAAAGAAAGTAATTAACTTTAATTTAATAAAAGTGAGTAAAAAGTACGAGTGATGGTGTTTAGAAAGAGAGAGTATTGAGCAATTTTTCTCTTTTTGAAGTGAATGAAAAGGAGTAAAAGATGAGGAGAAAAGTGAGTTTAAAGAAAGTGATAACTTTAATTTAATAAAAGTTAGTAAAAAGTGAGAGTGATGGTGTTTAGAAAGAGAGAGTATTGAGCAATTTTTCTGTTTTTGATGTGAATGAAAAGGAGTAAAAGATGAGGAGAAAAGTGAGTTTAAAGAAAGTAATTATTTAATTTAATAAAAGTGAGTAAAAACGAGTGATGGTGTTTTGAAAGAGTAAAGTATTCAGCAATTTTTCTGTTTTTGAAGTGAATGAAAAGAAGCAAAAGATGAGGAGAAAAGTGAGTTTAAAGAAAGTGATTATTTAATTTAATAAAAGTGAGTAAAAACGAGTGATGGTGTTTAGAAAGAGAAAGTATTGAGCAATTTTTCTGTTTTTGAAGTGAATGAAAAGGAGTAAAAGATGAGGAGAAAAGTGAGTTTAAAGAAAGTAATTAATTAATTTAATAAAAGTGAGTTTAAAGTTCGAGTGATGGTGTTTAGAAAGAGAAAGTATTGAGCAATTTTTCTGTTTTTGAAGTGAATGAAAAGGAGTAAAAGATGAGGAGAAAAGTGAGTTTAAAGAAAGTGATAACTTTAATTTAATAAAAGTGAGTAAAAACGAGTGATGGTGTTTTGAAAGAGAAAGTATTGAGCAATTTTTCTGTTTTTGATGTGAATGAAGAGGAGTAATAAATGAGGAGAAAAGTGAGTTTAAAGAAAGTAATTAATTAATTTAATAAAAGTTAATAAAAAGTGAGAGTTATGGTGTTTAGAAAGAGAGAGTATTGAGCAATTTTTCTGTTTTTGAAGTGAATGAAAAGAAGCAAAAGATGAGGAGAAAAGTGAGTTTAAAGAAAGTGATAACTTTAATTTAATAAAAGTGAGTAAAAACGAGTGATGGTGTTTTGAAAGAGAAAGTATTGAGCAATTTTTCTGTTTTTGATGTGAATGAAAAGGAGTAAAAGATGAGGAGAAAAGTGAGTTTAAAGAAAGTGATAACTTTAATTTAATAAAAGTGAGTAAAAACGAGTGATGGTGTTTTGAAAGAGAAAGCATTGAGCAATTTTTCTGTTTTTGATGTGAATGAAAAGGAGTAAAAGATGAGGAGAAAAGTGAGTTTAAAGAAAGTAATTAATTAATTTGATAAAAGTGAGTAAAAAGTGCGAGTTATGGTGTTTTGAAAGAGTAAAGTATTGAGCAATTTTTCTCTTTTTGAAGTGAATGAAAAGGAGTAAAAGATGAGGAGAAAAGTGAGTTTAAAGAAAGTGATAACTTTAATTTAATAAAAGTGAGTAAAAACGAGTGATGGTGTTTAGAAAGAGAAAGTTTTGAGCAATTTTTCTGTTTTTGATGTGAATGAAAAGGAGTAAAAGATGAGGAGAAAAGTGAGTTTAAAGAAAGTGATAACTTTAATTTAATAAAAGTGAGTAAAAAGTGAGAGTTATGGTGTTTAGAAAGAGAGAGTATTGAGCAATTTTTCTGTTTTTGATGTGAATGAAAAGGAGTAAAAGATGAGGAGAAAAGTGAGTTTAAAGAAAGTAATTAATTAATTTAATAAAAGTGAGTAAAAAGTGCGAGTTATGGTGTTTAGAAAGAGAGAGTATTGAGCAATTTTTCTGTTTTTGATGTGAATGAAAAGGAGTAAAAGATGAGGAGAAAAGTGAGTTTAAAGAAAGTGATAACTTTAATTTAATTAAAGTGAGTAAAAACGAGTGATGGTGTTTAGAAAGAGAAAGTATTGAGCAATTTTTCTGTTTTTGATGTGAATGAAGAGGAGTAATAAATGAGGAGAAAAGTGAGTTTAAAGAAAGTAATTAATTAATTTAATAAAAGTGAGTAAAAACGAGTGATGGTGTTTAGAAAGAGAGAGTATTGAGCAATTTTTCTGTTTTTGATGTGAATGAAAAGGAGTAAAAGATGAGGAGAAAAGTGAGTTTAAAGAAAGTGATAACTTTAATTTAATTAAAGTGAGTAAAAACGAGTGATGGTGTTTAGAAAGAGAAAGTATTGAGCAATTTTTCTGTTTTTGATGTGAATGAAAAGGAGTAAAAGATGAGGAGAAAAGTGAGTTTAAAGAAAGTAATTAATTAATTTAATAAAAGTGAGTTTAAAGTTCGAGTGATGGTGTTTAGAAAGAGAGAGTATTGAGCAATTTTTCTGTTTTTGATGTGAATGAAAAGGAGTAAAAGATGAGGAGAAAAGTGAGTTTAAAGAAAGTGATAACTTTAATTTAATAAAAGTGAGTAAAAACGAGTGATGGTGTTTAGAAAGAGAATGTATTGAGCAATTTTTCTGTTTTTGATGTGAATGAAAAGGAGTAATAAATGAGGAGAAAAGTGAGTTTAAAGAAAGTGATAATTTAATTTAATAAAAGTGAGTAAAAAGTACGAGTGATGGTGTTTAGAAAGAGAGAGTATTGAGCAATTTTTCTCTTTTTGAAGTGAATGAAAAGGAGTAAAAGATGAGGAGAAAAGTGAGTTTAAAGAAAGTGATTATTTAATTTAATAAAAGTGAGTTTAAAGTTCGAGTGATGGTGTTTAGAAAGAGAGAGTATTGAGCAATTTTTCTGTTTTTGATGTGAATGAAAAGGAGTAAAAGATGAGGAGAAAAGTGAGTTTAAAGAAAGTAATTATTTAATTTAATAAAAGTGAGTAAAAACGAGTGATGGTGTTTTGAAAGAGTAAAGTATTCAGCAATTTTTCTGTTTTTGAAGTGAATGAAAAGAAGCAAAAGATGAGGAGAAAAGTGAGTTTAAAGAAAGTGATAACTTTAATTTAATTAAAGTGAGTAAAAACGAGTGATGGTGTTTAGAAAGAGAAAGTATTGAGCAATTTTTCTGTTTTTGAAGTGAATGAAAAGGAGTAAAAGATGAGGAGAAAAGTGAGTTTAAAGAAAGTAATTAATTAATTTAATAAAAGTGAGTTTAAAGTTCGAGTGATGGTGTTTAGAAAGAGAAAGTATTGAGCAATTTTTCTGTTTTTGAAGTGAATGAAAAGGAGTAAAAGATGAGGAGAAAAGTGAGTTTAAAGAAAGTGATAACTTTAATTTAATAAAAGTGAGTAAAAACGAGTGATGGTGTTTTGAAAGAGAAAGTATTGAGCAATTTTTCTGTTTTTGATGTGAATGAAGAGGAGTAATAAATGAGGAGAAAAGTGAGTTTAAAGAAAGTAATTAATTAATTTAATAAAAGTTAATAAAAAGTGAGAGTTATGGTGTTTAGAAAGAGAGAGTATTGAGCAATTTTTCTGTTTTTGAAGTGAATGAAAAGAAGCAAAAGATGAGGAGAAAAGTGAGTTTAAAGAAAGTGATAACTTTAATTTAATAAAAGTGAGTAAAAACGAGTGATGGTGTTTTGAAAGAGAAAGTATTGAGCAATTTTTCTGTTTTTGATGTGAATGAAAAGGAGTAAAAGATGAGGAGAAAAGTGAGTTTAAAGAAAGTGATAACTTTAATTTAATAAAAGTGAGTAAAAACGAGTGATGGTGTTTTGAAAGAGAAAGCATTGAGCAATTTTTCTGTTTTTGATGTGAATGAAAAGGAGTAAAAGATGAGGAGAAAAGTGAGTTTAAAGAAAGTGATAACTTTAATTTAATAAAAGTGAGTAAAAAGTGAGAGTTATGGTGTTTTGAAAGAGTAAAGTATTGAGCAATTTTTCTCTTTTTGAAGTGAATGAAAAGGAGTAAAAGATGAGGAGAAAAGTGAGTTTAAAGAAAGTGATAACTTTAATTTAATAAAAGTGAGTAAAAACGAGTGATGGTGTTTAGAAAGAGAAAGTTTTGAGCAATTTTTCTGTTTTTGATGTGAATGAAAAGGAGTAAAAGATGAGGAGAAAAGTGAGTTTAAAGAAAGTGATAACTTTAATTTAATAAAAGTGAGTAAAAAGTGAGAGTTATGGTGTTTAGAAAGAGAGAGTATTGAGCAATTTTTCTGTTTTTGATGTGAATGAAAAGGAGTAAAAGATGAGGAGAAAAGTGAGTTTAAAGAAAGTAATTAATTAATTTAATAAAAGTGAGTAAAAAGTGCGAGTTATGGTGTTTAGAAAGAGAGAGTATTGAGCAATTTTTCTGTTTTTGATGTGAATGAAAAGGAGTAAAAGATGAGGAGAAAAGTGAGTTTAAAGAAAGTGATAACTTTAATTTAATAAAAGTGAGTAAAAGCGAGTTATGGTGTTTAGAAAGAGAAAGTATTGAGCAATTTTTCTGTTTTTGAAGTGAATGAAAAGGAGTAATAAATGAGGAGAAAAGTGAGTTTAAAGAAAGTAATTAATTAATTTAATAAAAGTGAGTAAAAACGAGTGATGGTGTTTAGAAAGAGAGAGTATTGAGCAATTTTTCTCTTTTTGAAGTGAATGAAAAGGAGTAAAAGATGAGGAGAAAAGTGAGTTTAAAGAAAGTGATAACTTTAATTTAATTAAAGTGAGTAAAAACGAGTGATGGTGTTTAGAAAGAGAAAGTATTGAGCAATTTTTCTGTTTTTGATGTGAATGAAAAGGAGTAAAAGATGAGGAGAAAAGTGAGTTTAAAGAAAGTAATTAATTAATTTAATAAAAGTGAGTAAAAAGTGCGAGTTATGGTGTTTAGAAAGAGAGAGTATTGAGCAATTTTTCTGTTTTTGATGTGAATGAAAAGGAGTAAAAGATGAGGAGAAAAGTGAGTTTAAAGAAAGTGATAACTTTAATTTAATAAAAGTGAGTAAAAGCGAGTTATGGTGTTTAGAAAGAGAAAGTATTGAGCAATTTTTCTGTTTTTGAAGTGAATGAAGAGGAGTAATAAATGAGGAGAAAAGTGAGTTTAAAGAAAGTAATTAATTAATTTAATAAAAGTGAGTAAAAAGTACGAGTGATGGTGTTTAGAAAGAGAGAGTATTGAGCAATTTTTCTCTTTTTGAAGTGAATGAAAAGGAGTAAAAGATGAGGAGAAAAGTGAGTTTAAAGAAAGTGATTACTTTAATTTAATAAAAGTGAGTAAAAAGTTCGAGTGATGGTGTTTAGAAAGAGAGAGTATTGAGCAATTTTTCTGTTTTTGATGTGAATGAAAAGGAGTAAAAGATGAGGAGAAAAGTGAGTTTAAAGAAAGTAATTAATTAATTTAATAAAAGTGAGTAAAAACGAGTGATGGTGTTTGAAAGAGTAAAGTATTCAGCAATTTTTCTGTTTTTGAAGTGAATGAAAAGAAGCAAAAGATGAGGAGAAAAGTGAGTTTAAAGAAAGTGATAACTTTAATTTAATTAAAGTGAGTAAAAACGAGTGATGGTGTTTAGAAAGAGAAAGTATTGAGCAATTTTTCTGTTTTTGAAGTGAATGAAAAGGAGTAAAAGATGAGGAGAAAAGTGAGTTTAAAGAAAGTAATTAATTAATTTAATAAAAGTGAGTTTAAAGTTCGAGTGATGGTGTTTAGAAAGAGAAAGTATTGAGCAATTTTTCTGTTTTTGAAGTGAATGAAGAGGAGTAATAAATGAGGAGAAAAGTGAGTTTAAAGAAAGTAATTAATTAATTTAATAAAAGTTAATAAAAAGTGAGAGTTATGGTGTTTTGAAAGAGAGAGTATTGAGCAATTTTTCTGTTTTTGATGTGAATGAAAAGGAGTAAAAGATGAGGAGAAAAGTGAGTTTAAAGAAAGTGATAACTTTAATTTAATAAAAGTGAGTAAAAACGAGTGATGGTGTTTAGAAAGAGAAAGTATTGAGCAATTTTTCTGTTTTTGATGTGAATGAAAAGGAGTAAAAGATGAGGAGAAAAGTGAGTTTAAAGAAAGTAATTAATTAATTTAATAAAAGTGAGTAAAAACGAGTGATGGTGTTTAGAAAGAGAAAGTATTGAGCAATTTTTCTGTTTTTGATGTGAATGAAAAGGAGTAAAAGATGAGGAGAAAAGTGAGTTTAAAGAAAGTGATAACTTTAATTTAATAAAAGTGAGTAAAAACGAGTGATGGTGTTTAGAAAGAGAAAGTATTGAGCAATTTTTCTGTTTTTGATGTGAATGAAAAGGAGTAAAAGATGAGGAGAAAAGTGAGTTTAAAGAAAGTAATTAATTAATTTAATAAAAGTTAATAAAAAGTGAGAGTTATGGTGTTTAGAAAGAGAGAGTATTGAGCAATTTTTCTGTTTTTGATGTGAATGAAAAGGAGTAAAAGATGAGGAGAAAAGTGAGTTTAAAGAAAGTGATAACTTTAATTTAATAAAAGTGAGTAAAAACGAGTGATGGTGTTTAGAAAGAGAAAGTATTGAGCAATTTTTCTGTTTTTGAAGTGAATGAAGAGGAGTAATAAATGAGGAGAAAAGTGAGTTTAAAGAAAGTAATTAATTAATTTAATAAAAGTTAATAAAAAGTGAGAGTTATGGTGTTTAGAAAGAGAGAGTATTGAGCAATTTTTCTGTTTTTGATGTGAATGAAAAGGAGTAAAAGATGAGGAGAAAAGTGAGTTTAAAGAAAGTGATAACTTTAATTTAATAAAAGTGAGTAAAAGCGAGTTATGGTGTTTAGAAAGAGAATGTATTGAGCAATTTTTCTGTTTTTGATGTGAATGAAGAGGAGTAATAAATGAGGAGAAAAGTGAGTTTAAAGAAAGTAATTAATTAATTTAATAAAAGTGAGTAAAAACGAGTGATGGTGTTTAGAAAGAGAAAGTATTGAGCAATTTTTCTGTTTTTGATGTGAATGAAAAGGAGTAAAAGATGAGGAGAAAAGTGAGTTTAAAGAAAGTGATAACTTTAATTTAATAAAAATTAATAAAAAGTGAGAGTGATGGTGTTTAGAAAGAGAAAGTATTGAGCAATTTTTCTGTTTTTGATGTGAATGAAAAGGAGTAAAAGATGAGGAGAAAAGTGAGTTTAAAGAAAGTGATAACTTTAATTTAATAAAAGTGAGTAAAAACGAGTGATGGTGTTTAGAAAGAGAAAGTATTGAGCAATTTTTCTGTTTTTGATGTGAATGAAAAGGAGTAAAAGATGAGGAGAAAAGTGAGTTTAAAGAAAGTGATAACTTTAATTTAATAAAAATCAGTAAAAACGAGTGATGGTGTTTAGAAAGAGAAAGTATT
The DNA here is from genome assembly GCA_946699065.1 of Loxodes magnus. Taxonomy (NCBI): domain Eukaryota; phylum Ciliophora; class Karyorelictea; order Loxodida; family Loxodidae; genus Loxodes; species Loxodes magnus. The sequence continues at coordinate 21,845 of CAMPDV010003683.1, forward strand.
GAGCAATTTTTCTGTTTTTGATGTGAATGAAAAGGAGTAAAAGATGAGGAGAAAAGTGAGTTTAAAGAAAGTGATAACTTTAATTTAATAAAAATTAATAAAAAGTGAGAGTGATGGTGTTTAGAAAGAGAAAGTATTGAGCAATTTTTCTGTTTTTGATGTGAATGAAAAGGAGTAAAAGATGAGGAGAAAAGTGAGTTTAAAGAAAGTGATAACTTTAATTTAATAAAAGTGAGTAAAAACGAGTGATGGTGTTTAGAAAGAGAAAGTATTGAGCAATTTTTCTGTTTTTGATGTGAATGAAAAGGAGTAAAAGATGAGGAGAAAAGTGAGTTTAAAGAAAGTGATAACTTTAATTTAATAAAAGTGAGTAAAAAGTACGAGTGATGGTGTTTAGAAAGAGAATGTATTGAGCAATTTTTCTGTTTTTGATGTGAATGAAAAGGAGTAAAAGATGAGGAGAAAAGTGAGTTTAAAGAAAGTGATAACTTTAATTTAATAAAAATCAGTAAAAACGAGTGATGGTGTTTAGAAAGAGAAAGTATTGAGCAATTTTTCTGTTTTAGAAGTGAATGAAGAGGAGTAATAAATGAGGAGAAAAGTGAGTTTAAAGAAAGTAATTAATTAATTTAATAAAAGTTAATAAAAAGTGAGAGTTATGGTGTTTTGAAAGAGAGATTATTGAGCAATTTTTCTGTTTTTGATGTGAATGAAAAGGAGTAAAAGATGAGGAGAAAAGTGAGTTTAAGGAAAGTGATAACTTTAATTTAATAAAAGTGAGTAAAAACGAGTGATGGTGTTTAGAAAGAGAAAGTATTGAGCAATTTTTCTGTTTTTGATGTGAATGAAAAGGAGTAAAAGATGAGGAGAAAAGTGAGTTTAAAGAAAGTGATAACTTTAATTTAATAAAAGTGAGTAAAAACGAGTGATGGTGTTTAGAAAGAGAAAGTATTGAGCAATTTTTCTGTTTTTGATGTGAATGAAAAGGAGTAAAAGATGAGGAGAAAAGTGAGTTTAAAGAAAGTGATAACTTTAATTTAATAAAAATCAGTAAAAACGAGTGATGGTGTTTAGAAAGAGAAAGTATTGAGCAATTTTTCTGTTTTAGAAGTGAATGAAGAGGAGTAATAAATGAGGAGAAAAGTGAGTTTAAAGAAAGTAATTAATTAATTTAATAAAAGTTAATAAAAAGTGAGAGTTATGGTGTTTTGAAAGAGAGATTATTGAGCAATTTTTCTGTTTTTGATGTGAATGAAAAGGAGTAAAAGATGAGGAGAAAAGTGAGTTTAAGGAAAGTGATAACTTTAATTTAATAAAAGTGAGTAAAAAGTGCGAGTTATGGTGTTTTGAAAGAGAGAGTATTGAGCAATTTTTCTGTTTTTGATGTGAATGAAAAGGAGTAAAAGATGAGGAGAAAAGTGAGTTTAAAGAAAGTGATTATTTAATTTAATAAAAGTGAGTAAAAAGTGCGAGTTATGGTGTTTTGAAAGAGAAAGTATTGAGCAATTTTTCTGTTTTAGAAGTGAATGAAGAGGAGTAATAAATGAGGAGAAAATTGAGTTTAAAGAAAGTAATTAATTAATTTAATAAAAGTTAATAAAAAGTGAGAGTTATGGTGTTTTGAAAGAGAGAGTATTGAGCAATTTTTCTGTTTTTGATGTGAATGAAAAGGAGTAAAAGATGAGGAGAAAAGTGAGTTTAAAGAAAGTGATAACTTTAATTTAATAAAAGTCAGTAAAAACGAGTGATGGTGTTTAGAAAGAGAAAGTATTGAGCAATTTTTCTGTTTTTGATGTGAATGAAAAGGAGTAAAAGATGAGGAGAAAAGTGAGTTTAAAGAAAGTGATAACTTTAATTTAATAAAAGTGAGTAAAAACGAGTGATGGTGTTTAGAAAGAGAAAGTATTGAGCAATTTTTCTGTTTTTGATGTGAATGAAAAGGAGTAAAAGATGAGGAGAAAAGTGAGTTTAAAGAAAGTGATAACTTTAATTTAATAAAAGTCAGTTAAAACGAGTGATGGTGTTTAGAAAGAGAAAGTATTGAGCAATTTTTCTGTTTTTGATGTGAATGAAAAGGAGTAAAAGATGAGGAGAAAAGTGAGTTTAAAGAAAGTGATAACTTTAATTTAATAAAAGTGAGTAAAAACGAGTGATGGTGTTTAGAAAGAGAGAGTATTGAGCAATTTTTCTGTTTTTGAAGTGAATGAAAAGGAGTAAAAGATGAGGAGAAAAGTGAGTTTAAAGAAAGAAATATATTTAATTTAATAAAAGTGAGTAAAAGCGAGTTATGGTGTTTTGAAAGAGAAAGCATTGAGCAATTTTTCTGTTTTTGATGTGAATGAAAAGGAGTAAAAGATGAGGAGAAAAGTGAGTTTAAAGAAAGTGATAACTTTAATTTAATAAAAGTGAGTAAAAACGAGTGATGGTGTTTAGAAAGAGAAAGTATTGAGCAATTTTTCTGTTTTAGAAGTGAATGAAAAGGAGTAAAAGATGAGGAGAAAAGTGAGTTTAAAGAAAGTAATTAATTAATTTAATAAAAGTGAGTAAAAAGTGCGAGTTATGGTGTTTAGAAAGAGAATGTATTGAGCAATTTTTCTGTTTTTGATGTGAATGAAAAGGAGTAAAAGATGAGGAGAAAAGTGAGTTTAAAGAAAGTGATAACTTTAATTTAATAAAAATTAATAAAAAGTGAGAGTGATGGTGTTTAGAAAGAGAAAGTATTGAGCAATTTTTCTGTTTTTGATGTGAATGAAAAGGAGTAAAAGATGAGGAGAAAAGTGAGTTTAAAGAAAGTGATAACTTTAATTTAATAAAAGTGAGTAAAAACGAGTGATGGTGTTTAGAAAGAGAAAGTATTGAGCAATTTTTCTGTTTTTGATGTGAATGAAAAGGAGTAAAAGATGAGGAGAAAAGTGAGTTTAAAGAAAGTGATAACTTTAATTTAATAAAAATCAGTAAAAACGAGTGATGGTGTTTAGAAAGAGAAAGTATTGAGCAATTTTTCTGTTTTTGATGTGAATGAAAAGGAGTAAAAGATGAGGAGAAAAGTGAGTTTAAAGAAAGTGATAACTTTAATTTAATAAAAATTAATAAAAAGTGAGAGTGATGGTGTTTAGAAAGAGAAAGTATTGAGCAATTTTTCTGTTTTTGATGTGAATGAAAAGGAGTAAAAGATGAGGAGAAAAGTGAGTTTAAAGAAAGTGATAACTTTAATTTAATAAAAGTGAGTAAAAACGAGTGATGGTGTTTAGAAAGAGAAAGTATTGAGCAATTTTTCTGTTTTTGATGTGAATGAAAAGGAGTAAAAGATGAGGAGAAAAGTGAGTTTAAAGAAAGTGATAACTTTAATTTAATAAAAGTGAGTAAAAAGTACGAGTGATGGTGTTTAGAAAGAGAATGTATTGAGCAATTTTTCTGTTTTTGATGTGAATGAAAAGGAGTAAAAGATGAGGAGAAAAGTGAGTTTAAAGAAAGTGATAACTTTAATTTAATAAAAATCAGTAAAAACGAGTGATGGTGTTTAGAAAGAGAAAGTATTGAGCAATTTTTCTGTTTTAGAAGTGAATGAAGAGGAGTAATAAATGAGGAGAAAAGTGAGTTTAAAGAAAGTAATTAATTAATTTAATAAAAGTTAATAAAAAGTGAGAGTTATGGTGTTTTGAAAGAGAGATTATTGAGCAATTTTTCTGTTTTTGATGTGAATGAAAAGGAGTAAAAGATGAGGAGAAAAGTGAGTTTAAGGAAAGTGATAACTTTAATTTAATAAAAATCAGTAAAAACGAGTGATGGTGTTTAGAAAGAGAAAGTATTGAGCAATTTTTCTGTTTTTGATGTGAATGAAAAGGAGTAAAAGATGAGGAGAAAAGTGAGTTTAAAGAAAGTGATAACTTTAATTTAATAAAAGTTAATAAAAAGTGAGAGTTATGGTGTTTAGAAAGAGAGATTATTGAGCAATTTTTCTGTTTTTGATGTGAATGAAAAGGAGTAAAAGATGAGGAGAAAAGTGAGTTTAAAGAAAGTAATTAATTAATTTAATAAAAGTGAGTAAAAACGAGTTATGGTGTTTAGAAAGAGAAAGTATTGAGCAATTTTTCTGTTTTAGAAGTGAATGAAGAGGAGTAATAAATGAGGAGAAAATTGAGTTTAAAGAAAGTAATTAATTAATTTAATAAAAGTTAATAAAAGGTGAGAGTTATGGTGTTTTGAAAGAGAGAGTATTGAGCAATTTTTCTGTTTTTGATGTGAATGAAAAGGAGTAAAAGATGAGGAGAAAAGTGAGTTTAAAGAAAGTGATAACTTTAATTTAATAAAAATCAGTAAAAACGAGTGATGGTGTTTAGAAAGAGAAAGTATTGAGCAATTTTTCTGTTTTTGATGTGAATGAAAAGGAGTAAAAGATGAGGAGAAAAGTGAGTTTAAAGAAAGTGATTAACTTTAATTTAATAAAAGTGAGTAAAAAGTGCGAGTGATGGTGTTTAGAAAGAGAAAGTATTGAGCAATTTTTCTGTTTTTGATGTGAATGAAAAGGAGTAAAAGATGAGGAGAAAAGTGAGTTTAAAGAAAGTGATAACTTTAATTTAATAAAAGTGAGTAAAAACGAGTGATGGTGTTTAGAAAGAGAAAGTATTGAGCAATTTTTCTGTTTTTGATGTGAATGAAAAGGAGTAAAAGATGAGGAGAAAAGTGAGTTTAAAGAAAGTGATAACTTTAATTTAATAAAAGTGAGTAAAAACGAGTGATGGTGTTTAGAAAGAGAAAGTATTGAGCAATTTTTCTGTTTTTGATGTGAATGAAAAGGAGTAAAAGATGAGGAGAAAAGTGAGTTTAAAGAAAGTGATAACTTTAATTTAATAAAAGTCAGTTAAAACGAGTGATGGTGTTTAGAAAGAGAAAGTATTGAGCAATTTTTCTGTTTTTGATGTGAATGAAAAGGAGTAAAAGATGAGAAGAAAAGTGAGTTTAAAGAAAGTGATAACTTTAATTTAATAAAAGTGAGTAAAAACGAGTGATGGTGTTTAGAAAGAGAGAGTATTGAGCAATTTTTCTGTTTTTGAAGTGAATGAAAAGGAGTAAAAGATGAGGAGAAAAGTGAGTTTAAAGAAAGAAATATATTTAATTTAATAAAAGTGAGTAAAAGCGAGTTATGGTGTTTTGAAAGAGAAAGCATTGAGCAATTTTTCTGTTTTTGATGTGAATGAAAAGGAGTAAAAGATGAGGAGAAAAGTGAGTTTAAAGAAAGTGATAACTTTAATTTAATAAAAGTGAGTAAAAACGAGTGATGGTGTTTAGAAAGAGAAAGTATTGAGCAATTTTTCTGTTTTAGAAGTGAATGAAAAGGAGTAAAAGATGAGGAGAAAAGTGAGTTTAAAGAAAGTAATTAATTAATTTAATAAAAGTGAGTAAAAAGTGCGAGTTATGGTGTTTAGAAAGAGAAAGTATTGAGCAATTTTTCTGTTTTTGATGTGAATGAAAAGGAGTAAAAGATGAGGAGAAAAGTGAGTTTAAAGAAAGTGATAACTTTAATTTAATAAAAATTAATAAAAAGTGAGAGTGATGGTGTTTAGAAAGAGAAAGTATTGAGCAATTTTTCTGTTTTTGATGTGAATGAAAAGGAGTAAAAGATGAGGAGAAAAGTGAGTTTAAAGAAAGTGATAACTTTAATTTAATAAAAGTGAGTAAAAACGAGTGATGGTGTTTAGAAAGAGAAAGTATTGAGCAATTTTTCTGTTTTTGATGTGAATGAAAAGGAGTAAAAGATGAGGAGAAAAGTGAGTTTAAAGAAAGTGATAACTTTAATTTAATAAAAGTGAGTAAAAAGTACGAGTGATGGTGTTTAGAAAGAGAATGTATTGAGCAATTTTTCTGTTTTTGATGTGAATGAAAAGGAGTAAAAGATGAGGAGAAAAGTGAGTTTAAAGAAAGTGATAACTTTAATTTAATAAAAATCAGTAAAAACGAGTGATGGTGTTTAGAAAGAGAAAGTATTGAGCAATTTTTCTGTTTTAGAAGTGAATGAAGAGGAGTAATAAATGAGGAGAAAAGTGAGTTTAAAGAAAGTAATTAATTAATTTAATAAAAGTTAATAAAAAGTGAGACTTATGGTGTTTTGAAAGAGAGAGTATTGAGCAATTTTTCTGTTTTTGATGTGAATGAAAAGGAGTAAAAGATGAGGAGAAAAGTGAGTTTAAGGAAAGTGATAACTTTAATTTAATAAAAATCAGTAAAAACGAGTGATGGTGTTTAGAAAGAGAAAGTATTGAGCAATTTTTCTGTTTTTGATGTGAATGAAAAGGAGTAAAAGATGAGGAGAAAAGTGAGTTTAAAGAAAGTGATAACTTTAATTTAATAAAAGTTAATAAAAACGAGTGATGGTGTTTAGAAAGAGAAAGTATTGAGCAATTTTTCTGTTTTTGATGTGAATGAAAAGGAGTAAAAGATGAGGAGAAAAGTGAGTTTAAAGAAAGTGATAACTTTAATTTAATAAAAGTCAGTTAAAACGAGTGATGGTGTTTAGAAAGAGAAAGTATTGAGCAATTTTTCTGTTTTTGATGTGAATGAAAAGGAGTAAAAGATGAGGAGAAAAGTGAGTTTAAAGAAAGTGATAACTTTAATTTAATAAAAGTGAGTAAAAACGAGTGATGGTGTTTAGAAAGAGAGAGTATTGAGCAATTTTTCTGTTTTTGAAGTGAATGAAAAGGAGTAAAAGATGAGGAGAAAAGTGAGTTTAAAGAAAGAAATATATTTAATTTAATAAAAGTGAGTAAAAGCGAGTTATGGTGTTTTGAAAGAGAAAGCATTGAGCAATTTTTCTGTTTTTGATGTGAATGAAAAGGAGTAAAAGATGAGGAGAAAAGTGAGTTTAAAGAAAGTGATAACTTTAATTTAATAAAAGTGAGTAAAAACGAGTGATGGTGTTTAGAAAGAGAAAGTATTGAGCAATTTTTCTGTTTTAGAAGTGAATGAAAAGGAGTAAAAGATGAGGAGAAAAGTGAGTTTAAAGAAAGTAATTAATTAATTTAATAAAAGTGAGTAAAAAGTGCGAGTTATGGTGTTTAGAAAGAGAAAGTATTGAGCAATTTTTCTGTTTTTGATGTGAATGAAAAGGAGTAAAAGATGAGGAGAAAAGTGAGTTTAAAGAAAGTGATAACTTTAATTTAATAAAAGTGAGTAAAAACGAGTGATGGTGTTTAGAAAGAGAGAGTATTGAGCAATTTTTCTGTTTTTGAAGTGAATGAAAAGGAGTAAAAGATGAGGAGAAAAGTGAGTTTAAAGAAAGAAATATATTTAATTTAATAAAAGTGAGTAAAAGCGAGTTATGGTGTTTTGAAAGAGAAAGCATTGAGCAATTTTTCTGTTTTTGATGTGAATGAAAAGGAGTAAAAGATGAGGAGAAAAGTGAGTTTAAAGAAAGTGATAACTTTAATTTAATAAAAGTGAGTAAAAACGAGTGATGGTGTTTAGAAAGAGAAAGTATTGAGCAATTTTTCTGTTTTAGAAGTGAATGAAAAGGAGTAAAAGATGAGGAGAAAAGTGAGTTTAAAAAAAGTGATTATTTAATTTAATAAAAGTGAGTAAAAAGTGCGAGTTATGGTGTTTTGAAAGAGAAAGTATTTAGCAATTTTTCTGTTTTTGATGTGAATGAAAAGGAGTAAAAGATGAGGAGAGAAGTGAGTTTAAAGAAAGTGATAACTTTAATTTAATAAAAGTCAGTTAAAACGAGTGATGGTGTTTAGAAAGAGAAAGTATTGAGCAATTTTTCTGTTTTAGAAGTGAATGAAGAGGAGTAATAAATGAGGAGAAAAGTGAGTTTAAAAAAAGTGATTATTTAATTTAATAAAAGTGAGTAAAAAGTGCGAGTTATGGTGTTTAGAAAGAGAAAGTATTGAGCAATTTTTCTGTTTTTGATGTGAATGAAAAGGAGTAAAAGATGAGGAGAGAAGTGAGTTTAAAGAAAGAAATATATTTAATTTAATAAAAGTGAGTAAAAGCGAGTTATGGTGTTTTGAAAGAGAAAGCATTGAGCAATTTTTCTGTTTTTGATGTGAATGAAAAGGAGTAAAAGATGAGGAGAAAAGTGAGTTTAAAGAAAGTGATAACTTTAATTTAATAAAAGTGAGTAAAAACGAGTGATGGTGTTTAGAAAGAGAAAGTATTGAGCAATTTTTCTGTTTTAGAAGTGAATGAAAAGGAGTAAAAGATGAGGAGAAAAGTGAGTTTAAAGAAAGTAATTAATTAATTTAATAAAAGTGAGTAAAAAGTGCGAGTTATGGTGTTTAGAAAGAGAAAGTATTGAGCAATTTTTCTGTTTTTGATGTGAATGAAAAGGAGTAAAAGATGAGGAGAAAAGTGAGTTTAAAGAAAGTGATAACTTTAATTTAATAAAAGTGAGTAAAAACGAGTGATGGTGTTTAGAAAGAGAGAGTATTGAGCAATTTTTCTGTTTTTGAAGTGAATGAAAAGGAGTAAAAGATGAGGAGAAAAGTGAGTTTAAAGAAAGAAATATATTTAATTTAATAAAAGTGAGTAAAAGCGAGTTATGGTGTTTTGAAAGAGAAAGCATTGAGCAATTTTTCTGTTTTTGATGTGAATGAAAAGGAGTAAAAGATGAGGAGAAAAGTGAGTTTAAAGAAAGTGATAACTTTAATTTAATAAAAGTGAGTAAAAACGAGTGATGGTGTTTAGAAAGAGAAAGTATTGAGCAATTTTTCTGTTTTAGAAGTGAATGAAAAGGAGTAAAAGATGAGGAGAAAAGTGAGTTTAAAAAAAGTGATTATTTAATTTAATAAAAGTGAGTAAAAAGTGCGAGTTATGGTGTTTTGAAAGAGAAAGTATTTAGCAATTTTTCTGTTTTTGATGTGAATGAAAAGGAGTAAAAGATGAGGAGAAAAGTGAGTTTAAAGAAAGTAATTAATTAATTTAATAAAAGTCAGTTAAAACGAGTGATGGTGTTTAGAAAGAGAAAGTATTGAGCAATTTTTCTGTTTTTGATGTGAATGAAAAGGAGTAAAAGATGAGGAGAAAAGTGAGTTTAAAGAAAGTGATAACTTTAATTTAATAAAAGTTAATAAAAAGTGAGAGTTATGGTGTTTTGAAAGAGAGAGTATTGAGCAATTTTTCTGTTTTTGATGTGAATGAAGAGGAGTAAAAGATGAGGAGAAAAGTGAGTTTAAAGAAAGTGATAACTTTAATTTAATAAAAGTGAGTAAAAACGAGTGATGGTGTTTAGAAAGAGAAAGTATTGAGCAATTTTTCTGTTTTAGAAGTGAATGAAGAGGAGTAATAAATGAGGAGAAAAGTGAGTTTAAAGAAAGAAATTAATTAATTTAATAAAAGTGAGTAAAAACGAGTTATGGTGTTTTGAAAGAGAGAGTATTGAGCAATTTTTCTGTTTTTGATGTGAATGAAAAGGAGTAAAAGATGAGGAGAAAAGTGAGTTTAAAGAAAGTAATTAATTAATTTAATAAAAGTGAGTAAAAACGAGTTATGGTGTTTTGAAAGAGAGAGTATTGAGCAATTTTTCTGTTTTTGATGTGAATGAAAAGGAGTAAAAGATGAGGAGAAAAGTGAGTTTAAAAAAAGTGATAACTTTAATTTAATAAAAGTGAGTAAAAACGAGTGATGGTGTTTAGAAAGAGAAAGTATTGAGCAATTTTTCTGTTTTTGATGTGAATGAAGAGGAGTAATAAATGAGGAGAAAAGTGAGTTTAAAGAAAGTAATTAATTAATTTAATAAAAGTTAATAAAAAGTGAGAGTTATGGTGTTTTGAAAGAGAGAGTATTGAGCAATTTTTCTGTTTTTGATGTGAATGAAGAGGAGTAAAAGATGAGGAGAGAAGTGAGTTTAAAGAAAGTAATTAATTAATTTAATAAAAGTGAGTAAAAACGAGTTATGGTGTTTAGAAAGAGAAAGTATTGAGCAATTTTTCTGTTTTTGATGTGAATGAAAAGGAGTAAAAGATGAGGAGAAAAGTGAGTTTAAAAAAAGTGATAACTTTAATTTAATAAAAGTGAGTAAAAACGAGTGATGGTGTTTAGAAAGAGAAAGTATTGAGCAATTTTTCTGTTTTTGATGTGAATGAAAAGGAGTAAAAGATGAGGAGAAAAGTGAGTTTAAAGAAAGTGATAACTTTAATTTAATAAAAGTGAGTAAAAACGAGTGATGGTGTTTAGAAAGAGAAAGTATTGAGCAATTTTTCTGTTTTTGAAGTGAATGAAAAGGAGTAAAAGATGAGGAGAAAAGTGAGTTTAAAGAAAGAAATATATTTAATTTAATAAAAGTGAGTAAAAGCGAGTTATGGTGTTTTGAAAGAGAAAGCATTGAGCAATTTTTCTGTTTTTGATGTGAATGAAAAGGAGTAAAAGATGAGGAGAAAAGTGAGTTTAAAGAAAGTGATAACTTTAATTTAATAAAAATCAGTAAAAAACGAGTGATGGTGTTTAGAAAGAGAATGTATTGAGCAATTTTTCTGTTTTTGATGTGAATGAAAAGGAGTAAAAGATGAGGAGAAAAGTGAGTTTAAAGAAAGTGATAACTTTAATTTAATAAAAATCAGTAAAAACGAGTGATGGTGTTTAGAAAGAGAAAGTATTGAGCAATTTTTCTGTTTTAGAAGTGAATGAAGAGGAGTAATAAATGAGGAGAAAAGTGAGTTTAAAGAAAGTGATAACTTTAATTTAATAAAAATCAGTAAAAACGAGTGATGGTGTTTAGAAAGAGAAAGTATTGAGCAATTTTTCTGTTTTAGAAGTGAATGAAGAGGAGTAATAAATGAGGAGAAAAGTGAGTTTAAAGAAAGAAATTAATTAATTTAATAAAAGTTAATAAAAAGTGAGACTTATGGTGTTTTGAAAGAGAGAGTATTGAGCAATTTTTCTGTTTTTGATGTGAATGAAAAGGAGTAAAAGATGAGGAGAAAAGTGAGTTTAAAGAAAGTGATAACTTTAATTTAATAAAAGTGAGTAAAAACGAGTGATGGTGTTTAGAAAGAGAAAGTATTGAGCAATTTTTCTGTTTTTGATGTGAATGAAGAGGAGTAATAAATGAGGAGAAAAGTGAGTTTAAAGAAAGTAATTAATTAATTTAATAAAAGTTAATAAAAAGTGAGAGTTATGGTGTTTTGAAAGAGAGAGTATTGAGCAATTTTTCTGTTTTTGATGTGAATGAAGAGGAGTAAAAGATGAGGAGAGAAGTGAGTTTAAAGAAAGTAATTAATTAATTTAATAAAAGTGAGTAAAAACGAGTTATGGTGTTTAGAAAGAGAAAGTATTGAGCAATTTTTCTGTTTTTGATGTGAATGAAAAGGAGTAAAAGATGAGGAGAAAAGTGAGTTTAAAAAAAGTGATAACTTTAATTTAATAAAAGTGAGTAAAAACGAGTGATGGTGTTTAGAAAGAGTAAAGTATTGAGCAATTTTTCTGTTTTTGATGTGAATGAAGAGGAGTAATAAATGAGGAGAAAAGTGAGTTTAAAGAAAGTAATTAATTAATTTAATAAAAGTGAGTAAAAAGTGCGAGTGATGGTGTTTAGAAAGAGAAAGTATTGAGCAATTTTTCTGTTTTTGATGTGAATGAAAAGGAGTAAAAGATGAGGAGAAAAGTGAGTTTAAAGAAAGTGATAACTTTAATTTAATAAAAATCAGTAAAAACGAGTGATGGTGTTTAGAAAGAGAAAGCATTGAGCAATTTTTCTGTTTTTGATGTGAATGAAGAGGAGTAAAAGATGAGGAGAGAAGTGAGTTTAAAGAAAGTGATAACTTTAATTTAATAAAAGTGAGTAAAAAGTTCGAGTGATGGTGTTTAGAAAGAGAAAGCATTGAGCAATTTTTCTGTTTTTGATGTGAATGAAAAGGAGTAAAAGATGAGGAGAGAAGTGAGTTTAAAGAAAGTGATTATTTAATTTAATAAAAGTGAGTAAAAACGAGTTATGGTGTTTTGAAAGAGAGAGTATTGAGCAATTTTTCTGTTTTTGATGTGAATGAAAAGGAGTAAAAGATGAGGAGAAAAGTGAGTTTAAAGAAAGTGATAACTTTAATTTAATAAAAGTGAGTAAAAACGAGTGATGGTGTTTAGAAAGAGAAAGTATTGAGCAATTTTTCTGTTTTAGAAGTGAATGAAGAGGAGTAATAAATGAGGAGAAAAGTGAGTTTAAAGAAAGAAATTAATTAATTTAATAAAAGTTAATAAAAAGTGAGAGTTATGGTGTTTTGAAAGAGAGAGTATTGAGCAATTTTTCTGTTTTTGATGTGAATGAAGAGGAGTAAAAGATGAGGAGAAAAGTGAGTTTAAAGAAAGTGATAACTTTAATTTAATAAAAGTGAGTAAAAACGAGTGATGGTGTTTAGAAAGAGAAAGTATTGAGCAATTTTTCTGTTTTAGAAGTGAATGAAGAGGAGTAATAAATGAGGAGAAAAGTGAGTTTAAAGAAAGAAATTAATTAATTTAATAAAAGTGAGTAAAAACGAGTTATGGTGTTTTGAAAGAGAGAGTATTGAGCAATTTTTCTGTTTTTGATGTGAATGAAAAGGAGTAAAAGATGAGGAGAAAAGTGAGTTTAAAGAAAGTGATAACTTTAATTTAATAAAAGTGAGTAAAAACGAGTGATGGTGTTTAGAAAGAGAAAGTATTGAGCAATTTTTCTGTTTTTGATGTGAATGAAGAGGAGTAATAAATGAGGAGAAAAGTGAGTTTAAAGAAAGTGATTATTTAATTTAATAAAAGTGAGTAAAAACGAGTTATGGTGTTTTGAAAGAGAGAGTATTGAGCAATTTTTCTGTTTTTGATGTGAATGAAGAGGAGTAAAAGATGAGGAGAGAAGTGAGTTTAAAGAAAGTAATTAATTAATTTAATAAAAGTGAGTAAAAACGAGTTATGGTGTTTAGAAAGAGAAAGTATTGAGCAATTTTTCTGTTTTTGATGTGAATGAAAAGGAGTAAAAGATGAGGAGAAAAGTGAGTTTAAAGAAAGTGATAACTTTAATTTAATAAAAGTGAGTAAAAACGAGTGATGGTGTTTAGAAAGAGAAAGTATTGAGCAATTTTTCTCTTTTTGATGTGAATGAAAAGGAGTAAAAGATGAGGAGAGAAGTGAGTTTAAAGAAAGTGATAACTTTAATTTAATAAAAGTGAGTAAAAAGTTCGAGTGATGGTGTTTAGAAAGAGAAAGCATTGAGCAATTTTTCTGTTTTTGATGTGAATGAAAAGGAGTAAAAGATGAGGAGAGAAGTGAGTTTAAAGAAAGTGATTATTTAATTTAATAAAAGTGAGTAAAAACGAGTTATGGTGTTTTGAAAGAGAGAGTATTGAGCAATTTTTCTGTTTTTGATGTGAAAAAAAAGGAGTAAAAGATGAGGAGAAAAGTGAGTTTAAAGAAAGTGATAACTTTAATTTAATAAAAGTGAGTAAAAACGAGTGATGGTGTTTAGAAAGAGAAAGTATTGAGCAATTTTTCTCTTTTTGATGTGAATGAAAAGGAGTAAAAGATGAGGAGAGAAGTGAGTTTAAAGAAAGTGATAACTTTAATTTAATAAAAGTGAGTAAAAAGTGCGAGTGATGGTGTTTAGAAAAAGAAGGCATTGAGCAATTTTTCTGTTTTTGATGTGAATGAAAAGGAGTAAAAGATGAGGAGAAAAGTGAGTTTAAGAAAGTGATAACTTTAATTTAATAAAAGTTAATAAAAAGTGAGAGTTATGGTGTTTTGAAAGAGAAAGTATTGAGCAATTTTTCTGTTTTTGATGTGAATGAAGAGGAGTAATAAATGAGGAGAAAAGTGAGTTTAAAGAAAGTAATTAATTAATTTAATAAAAGTTAATAAAAAGTGAGAGTTATGGTGTTTTGAAAGAGAGAGTATTGAGCAATTTTTCTGTTTTTGATGTGAATGAAAAGGAGTAAAAGATGAGGAGAAAAGTGAGTTTAAAAAAAGTGATAACTTTAATTTAATAAAAGTGAGTAAAAACGAGTGATGGTGTTTAGAAAGAGAAAGTATTGAGCAATTTTTCTGTTTTAGAAGTGAATGAAGAGGAGTAATAAATGAGGAGAAAAGTGAGTTTAAAGAAAGAAATTAATTAATTTAATAAAAGTTAATAAAAAGTGAGAGTTATGGTGTTTTGAAAGAGAGAGTATTGAGCAATTTTTCTGTTTTTGATGTGAATGAAAAGGAGTAAAAGATGAGGAGAAAAGTGAGTTTAAAGAAAGTGATAACTTTAATTTAATAAAAATCAGTAAAAACGAGTGATGGTGTTTAGAAAGAGAAAGTATTGAGCAATTTTTCTGTTTTTGATGTGAATGAAGAGGAGTAAAAGATGAGGAGAGAAGTGAGTTTAAAGAAAGTGATTATTTAATTTAATAAAAGTGAGTAAAAAGTGCGAGTGATGGTGTTTAGAAAGAGAAAGTATTGAGCAATTTTTCTGTTTTTGATGTGAATGAAAAGGAGTAAAAGATGAGGAGAAAAGTGAGTTTAAAGAAAGTAATTAATTAATTTAATAAAAGTTAATAAAAAGTGAGAGTTATGGTGTTTTGAAAGAGAGAGTATTGAGCAATTTTTCTGTTTTTGATGTGAATGAAAAGGAGTAAAAGATGAGGAGAAAAGTGAGTTTAAAAAAAGTGATAACTTTAATTTAATAAAAGTGAGTAAAAACGAGTGATGGTGTTTAGAAAGAGAAAGTATTGAGCAATTTTTCTGTTTTAGAAGTGAATGAAGAGGAGTAATAAATGAGCAGAAAAGTGAGTTTTAAAGAAAGAAATTAATTAATTTAATAAAAGTTAATAAAAAGTGAGAGTGATGGTGTTTTGAAAGAGAGAGAAAAGTGCAAGTGATGGTGTTTTGAAAGAGAAAGTATTGAGCAATTTTTCTGTTTTTGATGTGAATGAAAAGTAGTAAAAGATGAGAAAAAAAGTGAGTTTAAAGAAAGTGATAACTTTAATTTAATAAAAGTGAGTAAAAAGTTCGAGTGATGGTGTTTAGAAAGAGAAAGCATTGAGCAATTTTTCTGTTTTTGATGTGAATGAAAAGGAGTAAAAGATGAGGAGAGAAGTGAGTTTAAAGAAAGTGATTATTTAATTTAATAAAAGTGAGTAAAAACGAGTGATGGTGTTTAGAAAGAGAAAGTATTGAGCAATTTTTCTGTTTTTGATGTGAATGAAAAGTAGTAAAAGATGAGAAAAAAAGTGAGTTTAAAGAAAGTGATAACTTTAATTTAATAAAAATCAGTAAAAACGAGTGATGGTGTTTAGAAAGAGAAAGTATTGAGCAATTTTTCTGTTTTTGATGTGAATGAAAAGGAGTAAAAGATGAGAAAAAAAGTGAGTTTAAAGAAAGTGATAACTTTAATTTAATAAAAATCAGTAAAAACGAGTGATGGTGTTTAGAAAGAGAAAGTATTGAGCAATTTTTCTGTTTTTGATGTGAATGAAAAGGAGTAAAAGATGAGGAGAAAAGTGAGTTTAAAGAAAGTGATAACTTTAATTTAATAAAAGTGAGTAAAAACGAGTGATGGTGTTTAGAAAGAGAAAGCATTGAGCAATTTTTCTGTTTTTGATGTGAATGAAAAGGAGTAAAAGATGAGAAAAAAAGTGAGTTTAAAGAAAGTGATAACTTTAATTTAATAAAAGTGAGTAAAAACGAGTGATGGTGTTTAGAAAGAGAAAGCATTGAGCAATTTTTCTGTTTTTGATGTGAATGAAAAGGAGTAAAAGATGAGGAGAAAAGTGAGTTTAAAGAAAATGATAACTTTAATTTAATAAAAGTGAGTAAAAACGAGTGATGGTGTTTAGAAAGAGAAAGTATTGAGCAATTTTTCTGTTTTTGATGTGAATGAAAAGGAGTAAAAGATGAGGAGAGAAGTGAGTTTAAAAAAAGTGATTATTTAATTTAATAAAAGTCAGTTAAAACGAGTGATGGTGTTTTGAAAGAGAGAGTATTGAGCAATTTTTCTGTTTTTGATGTGAATGAAAAGGAGTAAAAGATGAGGAGAAAAGTGAGTTTAAAAAAAAGTGATAACTTTAATTTAATAAAAGTGAGTAAAAACGAGTGATGGTGTTTAGAAAGAGAAAGTATTGAGCAATTTTTCTGTTTTAGAAGTGAATGAAGAGGAGTAATAAATGAGGAGAAAAGTGAGTTTAAAGAAAGAAATTAATTAATTTAATAAAAGTTAATAAAAAGTGAGAGTTATGGTGTTTTGAAAGAGAGAGTATTGAGCAATTTTTCTGTTTTTGATGTGAATGAAAAGGAGTAAAAGATGAGGAGAAAAGTGAGTTTAAAGAAAGTGATAACTTTAATTTAATAAAAATCAGTAAAAACGAGTGATGGTGTTTAGAAAGAGAAAGTATTGAGCAATTTTTCTGTTTTTGATGTGAATGAAGAGGAGTAAAAGATGAGGAGAGAAGTGAGTTTAAAGAAAGTGATTATTTAATTTAATAAAAGTGAGTAAAAACTGCGAGTGATGGTGTTTAGAAAGAGAAAGTATTGAGCAATTTTTCTGTTTTTGATGTGAATGAAAAGGAGTAAAAGATGAGGAGAGAAGTGAGTTTAAAGAAAGTGATTATTTAATTTAATAAAAGTGAGTAAAAAGTGCGAGTGATGGTGTTTTGAAAGAGAAAGTATTGAGCAATTTTTCTGTTTTTGATGTGAATGAAAAGGAGTAAAAGATGAGAAAAAAAGTGAGTTTAAAGAAAGTGATAACTTTAATTTAATAAAAATCAGTAAAAACGAGTGATGGTGTTTAGAAAGAGAAAGTATTGAGCAATTTTTTCTGTTTTTGATGTGAATGAAAAGTAGTAAAAGATGAGTAGAGAAGTGAGTTTAAAGAAAGTGATTATTTAATTTAATAAAAGTGAGTAAAAAGTGCGAGTGATGGTGTTTAGAAAGAGAAAGTATTGAGCAATTTTTCTGTTTTTGATGTGAATGAAAAGGAGTAAAAGATGAGGAGAGAAGTGAGTTTAAAGAAAGTGATAACTTTAATTTAATAAAAGTGAGTAAAAACGAGTGATGGTGTTTAGAAAGAGAAAGTATTGAGCAATTTTTCTGTTTTTGATGTGAATGAAAAGTAGTAAAAGATGAGGAGAGAAGTGAGTTTAAAGAAAGTGATTATTTAATTTAATAAAAGTGAGTAAAAAGTGCGAGTGATATTGTTTAGAAAGAGAAAGCATTGAGCAATTTTTCTGTTTTTGATGTGAATGAAAAGGAGTAAAAGATGAGGAGAGAAGTGAGTTTAAAGAAAGTGATTATTTAATTTAATAAAAGTGAGTAAAAAGTGCGAGTGATATTGTTTAGAAAGAGAAAGCATTGAGCAATTTTTCTGTTTTTGATGTGAATGAAAAGTAGTAAAAGATGAGGAGAGAAGTGAGTTTAAAGAAAGTGATTATTTAATTTAATAAAAGTGAGTAAAAAGTGCGAGTGATATTGTTTAGAAAGAGAAAGCATTGAGCAATTTTTCTGTTTTTGATGTGAATGAAAAGGAGTAAAAGATGAGGAGAGAAGTGAGTTTAAAGAAAGTGATAACTTTAATTTAATAAAAGTGAGTAAAAAACGAGTGATGGTGTTTAGAAAGAGAAAGTATTGAGCAATTTTTCTGTTTTTGATGTGAATGAAAAGTAGTAAAAGATGAGAAAAAAAGTGAGTTTAAAGAAAGTGATAACTTTAATTTAATAAAAGTGAGTAAAAACGAGTGATGGTGTTTAGAAAGAGAAAGTATTGAGCAATTTTTCTGTTTTTGATGTGAATGAAAAGGAGTAAAAGATGAGGAGAAAAGTGAGTTTAAAGAAAGTGATAACTTTAATTTAATAAAAGTGAGTAAAAACGAGTGATGGTGTTTAGAAAGAGAAAGTATTGAGCAATTTTTCTGTTTTTGATGTGAATGAAAAGGAGTAAAAGATGAGGAGAAAAGTGAGTTTAAAGAAAGTGATAACTTTAATTTAATAAAAGTGAGTAAAAACGAGTGATGGTGTTTAGAAAGAGAAAGTATTGAGCAATTTTTCTGTTTTTGATGTGAATGAAAAGGAGTAAAAGATGAGGAGAGAAGTGAGTTTAAAGAAAGTGATTATTTAATTTAATAAAAGTGAGTAAAAAGTGCGAGTGATATTGTTTAGAAAGAGAAAGCATTGAGCAATTTTTCTGTTTTTGCTGTGAATGAAAAGTAGTAAAAGATGAGGAGAGAAGTGAGTTTAAAGAAAGTGATAACTTTAATTTAATAAAAGTGAGTAAAAACGAGTGATGGTGTTTAGAAAGAGAAAGTATTGAGCAATTTTTCTGTTTTTGATGTGAATGAAAAGGAGTAAAAGATGAGGTGAAAAGTGAGTTTAAAGAAAGTGATAACTTTAATTTAATAAAAGTGAGTAAAAACGAGTGATGGTGTTTAGAAAGAGAAAGTATTGAGCAATTTTTCTGTTTTTGATGTGAATGAAAAGGAGTAAAAGATGAGGAGAGAAGTGAGTTTAAAGAAAGTGATAACTTTAATTTAATAAAAGTGAGTAAAAACGAGTGATGGTGTTTAGAAAGAGAAAGTATTGAGCAATTTTTCTGTTTTTGATGTGAATGAAAAGGAGTAAAAGATGAGGAGAAAAGTGAGTTTAAAGAAAGTGATAACTTTAATTTAATAAAAGTGAGTAAAAACGAGTGATGGTGTTTAGAAAGAGAAAGTATTGAGCAATTTTTCTGTTTTTGATGTGAATGAAAAGGAGTAAAAGATGAGGAGAAAAGTGAGTTTAAAGAAAGTGATAACTTTAATTTAATAAAAGTGAGTAAAAACGAGTGATGGTGTTTAGAAAGAGAAAGTATTGAGCAATTTTTCTGTTTTTGATGTGAATGAAAAGGAGTAAAAGATGAGGAGAGAAGTGAGTTTAAAGAAAGTGATTATTTAATTTAATAAAAGTGAGTAAAAAGTGCGAGTGATATTGTTTAGAAAGAGAAAGCATTGAGCAATTTTTCTGTTTTTGCTGTGAATGAAAAGTAGTAAAAGATGAGGAGAGAAGTGAGTTTAAAGAAAGTGATAACTTTAATTTAATAAAAGTGAGTAAAAAGTTCGAGTGATGGTGTTTAGAAAGAGAAAGTATTGAGCAATTTTTCTGTTTTTGATGTGAATGAAAAGGAGTAAAAGATGAGGAGAAAAGTGAGTTTAAAAAAAGTGATAACTTTAATTTAATAAAAGTGAGTAAAAACGAGTGATGGTGTTTAGAAAGAGAAAGTATTGAGCAATTTTTCTGTTTTTGATGTGAATGAAAAGTAGTAAAAGATGAGAAAAAAAGTGAGTTTAAAGAAAGTGATAACTTTAATTTAATAAAAGTGAGTAAAAACGAGTGATGGTGTTTAGAAAGAGAAAGTATTGAGCAATTTTTCTGTTTTTGATGTGAATGAAAAGGAGTAAAAGATGAGGAGAGAAGTGAGTTTAAAGAAAGTGATAACTTTAATTTAATAAAAGTGAGTAAAAACGAGTGAT
>CAMPDV010003684.1:0-43428 GCA_946699065.1 Loxodes magnus
ATATTAAAATTTCGTATTCTCACTCCAAAACACTTCAAAAACTATGCTTTTTTCCCTTCAAAAAATAAACTAACTTTTTTTCATACTTTGTTAACTCACTCTGATATTAAAATTTCGTATTCTCACTCCAAAACACTTCAAAAACTATGCTTTTTTCCCTTCAAAAAATAAACTAACTTTTTTTCATACTTTGTTAACTCACTCTGATATTAAAATTTCGTATTCTCACTCCAAAACACTTCAAAAACTATGCTTTTTTTCTATGTAAAAATAAACTAACTTTTTTTCATACTTTGTTAACTCACTCTGATATTAAAATTTCGTATTCTCACTCCAAAACACTTCAAAAACTATGCTTTTTTTCCTTCAAAAAATAAACTAACTTTTTTTATACTTTGTTAACTCACTCTGATATTAAAATTTCGTATTCTCACTCCAAAACACTTCAAAAACTATGCTTTTTTCCCTTCAAAAAATAAACTAACTTTTTTTCATACTTTGCTAACTCACTCTGATATTAAAATTTCGTATTCTCACTCCAAAACACTTCAAAAACTATGCTTTTTTTCTATGTAAAAATAAACTAACTTTTTTTCATACTTTGTTAACTCACTCTGATATTAAAATTTCGTATTCTCACTCCAAAACACTTCAAAAACTATGCTTTTTTTCTATGTAAAAATAAACTAACTTTTTTTCATACTTTGTTAACTCACTCTGATATTAAAATTTCGTATTCTCACTCCAAAACACTTCAAAAACTATGCTTTTTTCCCTTCAAAAAATAAACTAACTTTTTTTCATACTTTGTTAACTCACTCTGATATTAAAATTTCGTATTCTCACTCCAAAACACTTCAAAAACTATGCTTTTTTTCTATGTAAAAATAAACTAACTTTTTTTCATACTTTGTTAACTCACTCTGATATTAAAATTTCGTATTCTCACTCCAAAACACTTCAAAAACTATGCTTTTTTTCTATGTAAAAATAAACTAACTTTTTTTCATACTTTGTTAACTCACTCTGATATTAAAATTTCGTATTCTCACTCCAAAACACTTCAAAAACTATGCTTTTTTCCCTTCAAAAAATAAACTAACTTTTTTTCATACTTTGTTAACTCACTCTGATATTAAAATTTCGTATTCTCACTCCAAAACACTTCAAAAACTATGCTTTTTTCTATGTAAAAATAAACTAACTTTTTTTCATACTTTGTTAACTCACTCTGATATTAAAATTTCGTATTCTCACTCCAAAACACTTCAAAAACTATGCTTTTTTCTATGTAAAAATAAACTAACTTTTTTTCATACTTTGTTAACTCACTCTGATATTAAAATTTCGTATTCTCACTCCAAAACACTTCAAAAACTATGCTTTTTTCCCTTCAAAAAATAAACAAACTTTTTTTCATACTTTGCTAACTCACTCTGATATTAAAATTTCGTATTCTCACTCCAAAACACTTCAAAAACTATGCTTTTTTTCTATGTAAAAATAAACTAACTTTTTTTCATACTTTGTTAACTCACTCTGATATTAAAATTTCGTATTCTCACTCCAAAACACTTCAAAAACTATGCTTTTTTCCCTTCAAAAAATAAACTAACTTTTTTTCATACTTTGTTAACTCACTCTGATATTAAAATTTCGTATTCTCACTCCAAAACACTTCAAAAACTATGCTTTTTTCTATGTAAAAATAAACTAACTTTTTTTCATACTTTGTTAACTCACTCTGATATTAAAATTTCGTATTCTCACTCCAAAACACTTCAAAAACTATGCTTTTTTCTATGTAAAAATAAACTAACTTTTTTTCATACTTTGTTAACTCACTCTGATATTAAAATTTCGTATTCTCACTCCAAAACACTTCAAAAACTATGCTTTTTTCCCTTCAAAAAATAAACAAACTTTTTTTCATACTTTGCTAACTCACTCTGATATTAAAATTTCGTATTCTCACTCCAAAACACTTCAAAAACTATGCTTTTTTTCTATGTAAAAATAAACTAACTTTTTTTCATACTTTGTTAACTCACTCTGATATTAAAATTTCGTATTCTCACTCCAAAACACTTCAAAAACTATGCTTTTTTTCTATGTAAAAATAAACTAACTTTTTTTCATACTTTGTTAACTCACTCTGATATTAAAATTTCGTATTCTCACTCCAAAACACTTCAAAAACTATGCTTTTTTCCCTTCAAAAAATAAACTAACTTTTTTTCATACTTTGTTAACTCACTCTGATATTAAAATTTCGTATTCTCACTCCAAAACACTTCAAAAACTATGCTTTTTTCTATGTAAAAATAAACTAACTTTTTTTCATACTTTGTTAACTCACTCTGATATTAAAATTTCGTATTCTCACTCCAAAACACTTCAAAAACTATGCTTTTTTCTATGTAAAAATAAACTAACTTTTTTTCATACTTTGTTAACTCACTCTGATATTAAAATTTCGTATTCTCACTCCAAAACACTTCAAAAACTATGCTTTTTTCCCTTCAAAAAATAAACAAACTTTTTTTCATACTTTGCTAACTCACTCTGATATTAAAATTTCGTATTCTCACTCCAAAACACTTCAAAAACTATGCTTTTTTTCTATGTAAAAATAAACTAACTTTTTTTCATACTTTGTTAACTCACTCTGATATTAAAATTTCGTATTCTCACTCCAAAACACTTCAAAAACTATGCTTTTTTCCCTTCAAAAAATAAACTAACTTTTTTTCATACTTTGTTAACTCACTCTGATATTAAAATTTCGTATTCTCACTCCAAAACACTTCAAAAACTATGCTTTTTTCCCTTCAAAAAATAAACTAACTTTTTTTCATACTTTGTTAACTCACTCTGATATTAAAATTTCGTATTCTCACTCCAAAACACTTCAAAAACTATGCTTTTTTTCTATGTAAAAATAAACTAACTTTTTTTCATACTTTGTTAACTCACTCTGATATTAAAATTTCGTATTCTCACTCCAAAACACTTCAAAAACTATGCTTTTTTCTATGTAAAAATAAACTAACTTTTTTTCATACTTTGTTAACTCACTCTGATATTAAAATTTCGTATTCTCACTCCAAAACACTTCAAAAACTATGCTTTTTTTCTATGTAAAAATAAACTAACTTTTTTTCATACTTTGTTAACTCACTCTGATATTAAAATTTCGTATTCTCACTCCAAAACACTTCAAAAACTATGCTTTTTTCTATGTAAAAATAAACTAACTTTTTTTCATACTTTGTTAACTCACTCTGATATTAAAATTTCGTATTCTCACTCCAAAACACTTCAAAAACTATGCTTTTTTCTATGTAAAAATAAACTAACTTTTTTTCATACTTTGTTAACTCACTCTGATATTAAAATTTCGTATTCTCACTCCAAAACACTTCAAAAACTATGCTTTTTTCCCTTCAAAAAATAAACTAACTTTTTTTCATACTTTGTTAACTCACTCTGATATTAAAATTTCGTATTCTCACTCCAAAACACTTCAAAAACTATGCTTTTTTCCCTTCAAAAAATAAACTAACTTTTTTTCATACTTTGTTAACTCACTCTGATATTAAAATTTCGTATTCTCACTCCAAAACACTTCAAAAACTATGCTTTTTTCCCTTCAAAAAATAAACTAACTTTTTTTCATACTTTGTTAACTCACTCTGATATTAAAATTTCGTATTCTCACTCCAAAACACTTCAAAAACTATGCTTTTTTCCCTTCAAAAAATAAACTAACTTTTTTTCATACTTTGTTAACTCACTCTGATATTAAAATTTCGTATTCTCACTCCAAAACACTTCAAAAACTATGCTTTTTTTCTATGTAAAAATAAACTAACTTTTTTTCATACTTTGTTAACTCACTCTGATATTAAAATTTCGTATTCTCACTCCAAAACACTTCAAAAACTATGCTTTTTTTCCTTCAAAAAATAAACTAACTTTTTTTCATACTTTGTTAACTCACTCTGATATTAAAATTTCGTATTCTCACTCCAAAACACTTCAAAAACTATGCTTTTTTCCCTTCAAAAAATAAACTAACTTTTTTTCATACTTTGCTAACTCACTCTGATATTAAAATTTCGTATTCTCACTCCAAAACACTTCAAAAACTATGCTTTTTTTCTATGTAAAAATAAACTAACTTTTTTTCATACTTTGTTAACTCACTCTGATATTAAAATTTCGTATTCTCACTCCAAAACACTTCAAAAACTATGCTTTTTTTCTATGTAAAAATAAACTAACTTTTTTTCATACTTTGTTAACTCACTCTGATATTAAAATTTCGTATTCTCACTCCAAAACACTTCAAAAACTATGCTTTTTTCCCTTCAAAAAATAAACTAACTTTTTTTCATACTTTGTTAACTCACTCTGATATTAAAATTTCGTATTCTCACTCCAAAACACTTCAAAAACTATGCTTTTTTTCTATGTAAAAATAAACTAACTTTTTTTCATACTTTGTTAACTCACTCTGATATTAAAATTTCGTATTCTCACTCCAAAACACTTCAAAAACTATGCTTTTTTTCTATGTAAAAATAAACTAACTTTTTTTCATACTTTGTTAACTCACTCTGATATTAAAATTTCGTATTCTCACTCCAAAACACTTCAAAAACTATGCTTTTTTCCCTTCAAAAAATAAACTAACTTTTTTTCATACTTTGTTAACTCACTCTGATATTAAAATTTCGTATTCTCACTCCAAAACACTTCAAAAACTATGCTTTTTTCTATGTAAAAATAAACTAACTTTTTTTCATACTTTGTTAACTCACTCTGATATTAAAATTTCGTATTCTCACTCCAAAACACTTCAAAAACTATGCTTTTTTCTATGTAAAAATAAACTAACTTTTTTTCATACTTTGTTAACTCACTCTGATATTAAAATTTCGTATTCTCACTCCAAAACACTTCAAAAACTATGCTTTTTTCCCTTCAAAAAATAAACAAACTTTTTTTCATACTTTGCTAACTCACTCTGATATTAAAATTTCGTATTCTCACTCCAAAACACTTCAAAAACTATGCTTTTTTTCTATGTAAAAATAAACTAACTTTTTTTCATACTTTGTTAACTCACTCTGATATTAAAATTTCGTATTCTCACTCCAAAACACTTCAAAAACTATGCTTTTTTCCCTTCAAAAAATAAACTAACTTTTTTTCATACTTTGTTAACTCACTCTGATATTAAAATTTCGTATTCTCACTCCAAAACACTTCAAAAACTATGCTTTTTTCCCTTCAAAAAATAAACTAACTTTTTTTCATACTTTGTTAACTCACTCTGATATTAAAATTTCGTATTCTCACTCCAAAACACTTCAAAAACTATGCTTTTTTCTATGTAAAAATAAACTAACTTTTTTTCATACTTTGTTAACTCACTCTGATATTAAAATTTCGTATTCTCACTCCAAAACACTTCAAAAACTATGCTTTTTTCCCTTCAAAAAATAAACAAACTTTTTTTCATACTTTGTTAACTCACTCTGATATTAAAATTTCGTATTCTCACTCCAAAACACTTCAAAAACTATGCTTTTTTTCTATGTAAAAATAAACTAACTTTTTTTCATACTTTGTTAACTCACTCTGATATTAAAATTTCGTATTCTCACTCCAAAACACTTCAAAAACTATGCTTTTTTCTATGTAAAAATAAACTAACTTTTTTTCATACTTTGTTAACTCACTCTGATATTAAAATTTCGTATTCTCACTCCAAAACACTTCAAAAACTATGCTTTTTTCCCTTCAAAAAATAAACAAACTTTTTTTCATACTTTGTTAACTCACTCTGATATTAAAATTTCGTATTCTCACTCCAAAACACTTCAAAAACTATGCTTTTTTCCCTTCAAAAAATAAACTAACTTTTTTTCATACTTTGTTAACTCACTCTGATATTAAAATTTCGTATTCTCACTCCAAAACACTTCAAAAACTATGCTTTTTTCCCTTCTAAAAATAAACTAACTTTTTTTCATACTTTGTTAACTCACTCTGATATTAAAATTTCGTATTCTCACTCCAAAACACTTCAAAAACTATGCTTTTTTCCCTTCAAAAAATAAACAAACTTTTTTTCATACTTTGCTAACTCACTCTGATATTAAAATTTCGTATTCTCACTCCAAAACACTTCAAAAACTATGCTTTTTTTCTATGTAAAAATAAACTAACTTTTTTTCATACTTTGTTAACTCACTCTGATATTAAAATTTCGTATTCTCACTCCAAAACACTTCAAAAACTATGCTTTTTTCCCTTCAAAAAATAAACTAACTTTTTTTCATACTTTGTTAACTCACTCTGATATTAAAATTTCGTATTCTCACTCCAAAACACTTCAAAAACTATGCTTTTTTCTATGTAAAAATAAACTAACTTTTTTTCATACTTTGTTAACTCACTCTGATATTAAAATTTCGTATTCTCACTCCAAAACACTTCAAAAACTATGCTTTTTTTCTATGTAAAAATAAACTAACTTTTTTTCATACTTTGTTAACTCACTCTGATATTAAAATTTCGTATTCTCACTCCAAAACACTTCAAAAACTATGCTTTTTTTCTATGTAAAAATAAACTAACTTTTTTTCATACTTTGTTAACTCACTCTGATATTAAAATTTCGTATTCTCACTCCAAAACACTTCAAAAACTATGCTTTTTTCTATGTAAAAATAAACTAACTTTTTTTCATACTTTGTTAACTCACTCTGATATTAAAATTTCGTATTCTCACTCCAAAACACTTCAAAAACTATGCTTTTTTCCCTTCAAAAAATAAACAAACTTTTTTTCATACTTTGCTAACTCACTCTGATATTAAAATTTCGTATTCTCACTCCAAAACACTTCAAAAACTATGCTTTTTTTCTATGTAAAAATAAACTAACTTTTTTTCATACTTTGTTAACTCACTCTGATATTAAAATTTCGTATTCTCACTCCAAAACACTTCAAAAACTATGCTTTTTTCCCTTCAAAAAATAAACTAACTTTTTTTCATACTTTGTTAACTCACTCTGATATTAAAATTTCGTATTCTCACTCCAAAACACTTCAAAAACTATGCTTTTTTCCCTTCAAAAAATAAACTAACTTTTTTTCATACTTTGTTAACTCACTCTGATATTAAAATTTCGTATTCTCACTCCAAAACACTTCAAAAACTATGCTTTTTTCCCTTCTAAAAATAAACTAACTTTTTTTCATACTTTGTTAACTCACTCTGATATTAAAATTTCGTATTCTCACTCCAAAACACTTCAAAAACTATGCTTTTTTCCCTTCAAAAAATAAACAAACTTTTTTTCATACTTTGCTAACTCACTCTGATATTAAAATTTCGTATTCTCACTCCAAAACACTTCAAAAACTATGCTTTTTTTCTATGTAAAAATAAACTAACTTTTTTTCATACTTTGTTAACTCACTCTGATATTAAAATTTCGTATTCTCACTCCAAAACACTTCAAAAACTATGCTTTTTTCCCTTCAAAAAATAAACTAACTTTTTTTCATACTTTGTTAACTCACTCTGATATTAAAATTTCGTATTCTCACTCCAAAACACTTCAAAAACTATGCTTTTTTCTATGTAAAAATAAACTAACTTTTTTTCATACTTTGTTAACTCACTCTGATATTAAAATTTCGTATTCTCACTCCAAAACACTTCAAAAACTATGCTTTTTTTCTATGTAAAAATAAACTAACTTTTTTTCATACTTTGTTAACTCACTCTGATATTAAAATTTCGTATTCTCACTCCAAAACACTTCAAAAACTATGCTTTTTTCCCTTCAAAAAATAAACTAACTTTTTTTCATACTTTGTTAACTCACTCTGATATTAAAATTTCGTATTCTCACTCCAAAACACTTCAAAAACTATGCTTTTTTCCCTTCTAAAAATAAACTAACTTTTTTTCATACTTTGTTAACTCACTCTGATATTAAAATTTCGTATTCTCACTCCAAAACACTTCAAAAACTATGCTTTTTTCCCTTCTAAAAATAAACTAACTTTTTTTCATACTTTGTTAACTCACTCTGATATTAAAATTTCGTATTCTCACTCCAAAACACTTCAAAAACTATGCTTTTTTCCCTTCAAAAAATAAACTAACTTTTTTTCATACTTTGTTAACTCACTCTGATATTAAAATTTCGTATTCTCACTCCAAAACACTTCAAAAACTATTCTTTTTTTCTATGTAAAAATAAACTAACTTTTTTTCATACTTTGTTAACTCACTCTGATATTAAAATTTCGTATTCTCACTCCAAAACACTTCAAAAACTATGCTTTTTTTCTATGTAAAAATAAACTAACTTTTTTTCATACTTTGTTAACTCACTCTGATATTAAAATTTCGTATTCTCACTCCAAAACACTTCAAAAACTATGCTTTTTTTCTATGTAAAAATAAACTAACTTTTTTTCATACTTTGTTAACTCACTCTGATATTAAAATTTCGTATTCTCACTCCAAAACACTTCAAAAACTATGCTTTTTTCCCTTCAAAAAATAAACTAACTTTTTTTCATACTTTGTTAACTCACTCTGATATTAAAATTTCGTATTCTCACTCCAAAACACTTCAAAAACTATGCTTTTTTCCCTTCAAAAAATAAACTAACTTTTTTTCATACTTTGTTAACTCACTCTGATATTAAAATTTCGTATTCTCACTCCAAAACACTTCAAAAACTATGCTTTTTTTCTATGTAAAAATAAACTAACTTTTTTTCATACTTTGTTAACTCACTCTGATATTAAAATTTCGTATTCTCACTCCAAAACACTTCAAAAACTATGCTTTTTTCTATGTAAAAATAAACTAACTTTTTTTCATACTTTGTTAACTCACTCTGATATTAAAATTTCGTATTCTCACTCCAAAACACTTCAAAAACTATGCTTTTTTCCCTTCAAAAAATAAACTAACTTTTTTTCATACTTTGTTAACTCACTCTGATATTAAAATTTCGTATTCTCACTCCAAAACACTTCAAAAACTATGCTTTTTTTCTATGTAAAAATAAACTAACTTTTTTTCATACTTTGTTAACTCACTCTGATATTAAAATTTCGTATTCTCACTCCAAAACACTTCAAAAACTATGCTTTTTTCCCTTCAAAAAATAAACTAACTTTTTTTCATACTTTGTTAACTCACTCTGATATTAAAATTTCGTATTCTCACTCCAAAACACTTCAAAAACTATGCTTTTTTCTATGTAAAAATAAACTAACTTTTTTTCATACTTTGTTAACTCACTCTGATATTAAAATTTCGTATTCTCACTCCAAAACACTTCAAAAACTATGCTTTTTTCTATGTAAAAATAAACTAACTTTTTTTCATACTTTGTTAACTCACTCTGATATTAAAATTTCGTATTCTCACTCCAAAACACTTCAAAAACTATGCTTTTTTCCCTTCAAAAAATAAACAAACTTTTTTTCATACTTTGCTAACTCACTCTGATATTAAAATTTCGTATTCTCACTCCAAAACACTTCAAAAACTATGCTTTTTTTCTATGTAAAAATAAACTAACTTTTTTTCATACTTTGTTAACTCACTCTGATATTAAAATTTCGTATTCTCACTCCAAAACACTTCAAAAACTATGCTTTTTTCCCTTCAAAAAATAAACTAACTTTTTTTCATACTTTGTTAACTCACTCTGATATTAAAATTTCGTATTCTCACTCCAAAACACTTCAAAAACTATGCTTTTTTCCCTTCAAAAAATAAACTAACTTTTTTTCATACTTTGTTAACTCACTCTGATATTAAAATTTCGTATTCTCACTCCAAAACACTTCAAAAACTATGCTTTTTTCCCTTCAAAAAATAAACTAACTTTTTTTCATACTTTGTTAACTCACTCTGATATTAAAATTTCGTATTCTCACTCCAAAACACTTCAAAAACTATGCTTTTTTCTATGTAAAAATAAACTAACTTTTTTTCATACTTTGTTAACTCACTCTGATATTAAAATTTCGTATTCTCACTCCAAAACACTTCAAAAACTATGCTTTTTTTCTATGTAAAAATAAACTAACTTTTTTTCATACTTTGTTAACTCACTCTGATATTAAAATTTCGTATTCTCACTCCAAAACACTTCAAAAACTATGCTTTTTTCTATGTAAAAATAAACTAACTTTTTTTCATACTTTGTTAACTCACTCTGATATTAAAATTTCGTATTCTCACTCCAAAACACTTCAAAAACTATGCTTTTTTCCCTTCAAAAAATAAACAAACTTTTTTTCATACTTTGTTAACTCACTCTGATATTAAAATTTCGTATTCTCACTCCAAAACACTTCAAAAACTATGCTTTTTTCCCTTCAAAAAATAAACTAACTTTTTTTCATACTTTGTTAACTCACTCTGATATTAAAATTTCGTATTCTCACTCCAAAACACTTCAAAAACTATGCTTTTTTCCCTTCAAAAAATAAACTAACTTTTTTTCATACTTTGTTAACTCACTCTGATATTAAAATTTCGTATTCTCACTCCAAAACACTTCAAAAACTATGCTTTTTTCCCTTCAAAAAATAAACAAACTTTTTTTCATACTTTGTTAACTCACTCTGATATTAAAATTTCGTATTCTCACTCCAAAACACTTCAAAAACTATGCTTTTTTCCCTTCAAAAAATAAACAAACTTTTTTTCATACTTTGCTAACTCACTCTGATATTAAAATTTCGTATTCTCACTCCAAAACACTTCAAAAACTATGCTTTTTTTCTATGTAAAAATAAACTAACTTTTTTTCATACTTTGTTAACTCACTCTGATATTAAAATTTCGTATTCTCACTCCAAAACACTTCAAAAACTATGCTTTTTTCCCTTCAAAAAATAAACTAACTTTTTTTCATACTTTGTTAACTCACTCTGATATTAAAATTTCGTATTCTCACTCCAAAACACTTCAAAAACTATGCTTTTTTCCCTTCAAAAAATAAACAAACTTTTTTTCATACTTTGTTAACTCACTCTGATATTAAAATTTCGTATTCTCACTCCAAAACACTTCAAAAACTATGCTTTTTTCCCTTCAAAAAATAAACAAACTTTTTTTCATACTTTGCTAACTCACTCTGATATTAAAATTTCGTATTCTCACTCCAAAACACTTCAAAAACTATGCTTTTTTCTATGTAAAAATAAACTAACTTTTTTTCATACTTTGTTAACTCACTCTGATATTAAAATTTCGTATTCTCACTCCAAAACACTTCAAAAACTATGCTTTTTTCCCTTCAAAAAATAAACTAACTTTTTTTCATACTTTGTTAACTCACTCTGATATTAAAATTTCGTATTCTCACTCCAAAACACTTCAAAAACTATGCTTTTTTCCCTTCAAAAAATAAACTAACTTTTTTTCATACTTTGTTAACTCACTCTGATATTAAAATTTCGTATTCTCACTCCAAAACACTTCAAAAACTATGCTTTTTTCCCTTCAAAAAATAAACTAACTTTTTTTCATACTTTGTTAACTCACTCTGATATTAAAATTTCGTATTCTCACTCCAAAACACTTCAAAAACTATGCTTTTTTTCTATGTAAAAATAAACTAACTTTTTTTCATACTTTGTTAACTCACTCTGATATTAAAATTTCGTATTCTCACTCCAAAACACTTCAAAAACTATGCTTTTTTCCCTTCAAAAAATAAACTAACTTTTTTTCATACTTTGTTAACTCACTCTGATATTAAAATTTCGTATTCTCACTCCAAAACACTTCAAAAACTATGCTTTTTTCCCTTCAAAAAATAAACAAACTTTTTTTCATACTTTGTTAACTCACTCTGATATTAAAATTTCGTATTCTCACTCCAAAACACTTCAAAAACTATGCTTTTTTTCTATGTAAAAATAAACTAACTTTTTTTCATACTTTGTTAACTCACTCTGATATTAAAATTTCGTATTCTCACTCCAAAACACTTCAAAAACTATGCTTTTTTCCCTTCTAAAAATAAACTAACTTTTTTTATACTTTGTTAACTCACTCTGATATTAAAATTTCGTATTCTCACTCCAAAACACTTCAAAAACTATGCTTTTTTTCTATGTAAAAATAAACTAACTTTTTTTCATACTTTGTTAACTCACTCTGATATTAAAATTTCGTATTCTCACTCCAAAACACTTCAAAAACTATGCTTTTTTCCCTTCAAAAAATAAACTAACTTTTTTTATACTTTGTTAACTCACTCTGATATTAAAATTTCGTATTCTCACTCCAAAACACTTCAAAAACTATGCTTTTTTTCTATGTAAAAATAAACTAACTTTTTTTCATACTTTGTTAACTCACTCTGATATTAAAATTTCGTATTCTCACTCCAAAACACTTCAAAAACTATGCTTTTTTCCTTTCAAAAAATAAACTAACTTTTTTTCATACTTTGTTAACTCACTCTGATATTAAAATTTCGTATTCTCACTCCAAAACACTTCAAAAACTATGCTTTTTTCTATGTAAAAATAAACTAACTTTTTTTCATACTTTGTTAACTCACTCTGATATTAAAATTTCGTATTCTCACTCCAAAACACTTCAAAAACTATGCTTTTTTCCCTTCAAAAAATAAACTAACTTTTTTTCATACTTTGTTAACTCACTCTGATATTAAAATTTCGTATTCTCACTCCAAAACACTTCAAAAACTATGCTTTTTTCCCTTCAAAAAATAAACAAACTTTTTTTCATACTTTGTTAACTCACTCTGATATTAAAATTTCGTATTCTCACTCCAAAACACTTCAAAAACTATGCTTTTTTCTATGTAAAAATAAACTAACTTTTTTTCATACTTTGTTAACTCACTCTGATATTAAAATTTCGTATTCTCACTCCAAAACACTTCAAAAACTATGCTTTTTTCCCTTCAAAAAATAAACAAACTTTTTTTCATACTTTGTTAACTCACTCTGATATTAAAATTTCGTATTCTCACTCCAAAACACTTCAAAAACTATGCTTTTTTCCCTTCAAAAAATAAACTAACTTTTTTTCATACTTTGTTAACTCACTCTGATATTAAAATTTCGTATTCTCACTCCAAAACACTTCAAAAACTATGCTTTTTTCCCTTCAAAAAATAAACAAACTTTTTTTCATACTTTGTTAACTCACTCTGATATTAAAATTTCGTATTCTCACTCCAAAACACTTCAAAAACTATGCTTTTTTCCCTTCAAAAAATAAACAAACTTTTTTTCATACTTTGCTAACTCACTCTGATATTAAAATTTCGTATTCTCACTCCAAAACACTTCAAAAACTATGCTTTTTTTCTATGTAAAAATAAACTAACTTTTTTTCATACTTTGTTAACTCACTCTGATATTAAAATTTCGTATTCTCACTCCAAAACACTTCAAAAACTATGCTTTTTTCCCTTCAAAAAATAAACTAACTTTTTTTCATACTTTGTTAACTCACTCTGATATTAAAATTTCGTATTCTCACTCCAAAACACTTCAAAAACTATGCTTTTTTCCCTTCAAAAAATAAACTAACTTTTTTTCATACTTTGTTAACTCACTCTGATATTAAAATTTCGTATTCTCACTCCAAAACACTTCAAAAACTATGCTTTTTTCCCTTCAAAAAATAAACTAACTTTTTTTCATACTTTGTTAACTCACTCTGATATTAAAATTTCGTATTCTCACTCCAAAACACTTCAAAAACTATGCTTTTTTCCCTTCAAAAAATAAACTAACTTTTTTTCATACTTTGTTAACTCACTCTGATATTAAAATTTCGTATTCTCACTCCAAAACACTTCAAAAACTATGCTTTTTTTCTATGTAAAAATAAACTAACTTTTTTTCATACTTTGTTAACTCACTCTGATATTAAAATTTCGTATTCTCACTCCAAAACACTTCAAAAACTATGCTTTTTTTCTATGTAAAAATAAACTAACTTTTTTTCATACTTTGTTAACTCACTCTGATATTAAAATTTCGTATTCTCACTCCAAAACACTTCAAAAACTATGCTTTTTTCCCTTCTAAAAATAAACTAACTTTTTTTATACTTTGTTAACTCACTCTGATATTAAAATTTCGTATTCTCACTCCAAAACACTTCAAAAACTATGCTTTTTTCCCTTCAAAAAATAAACTAACTTTTTTTCATACTTTGTTAACTCACTCTGATATTAAAATTTCGTATTCTCACTCCAAAACACTTCAAAAACTATGCTTTTTTCCCTTCAAAAAATAAACTAACTTTTTTTCATACTTTGTTAACTCACTCTGATATTAAAATTTCGTATTCTCACTCCAAAACACTTCAAAAACTATGCTTTTTTTCTATGTAAAAATAAACTAACTTTTTTTCATACTTTGTTAACTCACTCTGATATTAAAATTTCGTATTCTCACTCCAAAACACTTCAAAAACTATGCTTTTTTTCTATGTAAAAATAAACTAACTTTTTTTCATACTTTGTTAACTCACTCTGATATTAAAATTTCGTATTCTCACTCCAAAACACTTCAAAAACTATGCTTTTTTCCCTTCAAAAAATAAACTAACTTTTTTTCATACTTTGTTAACTCACTCTGATATTAAAATTTCGTATTCTCACTCCAAAACACTTCAAAAACTATGCTTTTTTTCCTTCAAAAAATAAACTAACTTTTTTTCATACTTTGTTAACTCACTCTGATATTAAAATTTCGTATTCTCACTCCAAAACACTTCAAAAACTATGCTTTTTTCTATGTAAAAATAAACTAACTTTTTTTCATACTTTGTTAACTCACTCTGATATTAAAATTTCGTATTCTCACTCCAAAACACTTCAAAAACTATGCTTTATTTCTATGTAAAAATAAACTAACTTTTTTTCATACTTTGTTAACTCACTCTGATATTAAAATTTCGTATTCTCACTCCAAAACACTTCAAAAACTATGCTTTTTTTCCTTCAAAAAATAAACTAACTTTTTTTATACTTTGTTAACTCACTCTGATATTAAAATTTCGTATTCTCACTCCAAAACACTTCAAAAACTATGCTTTTTTTCTATGTAAAAATAAACTAACTTTTTTTCATACTTTGTTAACTCACTCTGATATTAAAATTTCGTATTCTCACTCCAAAACACTTCAAAAACTATGCTTTTTTTCTATGTAAAAATAAACTAACTTTTTTTCATACTTTGTTAACTCACTCTGATATTAAAATTTCGTATTCTCACTCCAAAACACTTCAAAAACTATGCTTTATTTCTATGTAAAAATAAACTAACTTTTTTTCATACTTTGTTAACTCACTCTGATATTAAAATTTCGTATTCTCACTCCAAAACACTTCAAAAACTATGCTTTTTTCCCTTCAAAAAATAAACTAACTTTTTTTCATACTTTGTTAACTCACTCTGATATTAAAATTTCGTATTCTCACTCCAAAACACTTCAAAAACTATGCTTTTTTCCCTTCAAAAAATAAACTAACATTTTTTCATACTTTGTTAACTCACTCTGATATTAAAATTTCGTATTCTCACTCCAAAACACTTCAAAAACTATGCTTTTTTCCCTTCAAAAAATAAACTAACTTTTTTTCATACTTTGTTAACTCACTCTGATATTAAAATTTCGTATTCTCACTCCAAAACACTTCAAAAACTATGCTTTTTTTCTATGTAAAAATAAACTAACTTTTTTTCATACTTTGTTAACTCACTCTGATATTAAAATTTCGTATTCTCACTCCAAAACACTTCAAAAACTATGCTTTTTTCCCTTCAAAAAATAAACTAACTTTTTTTCATACTTTGTTAACTCACTCTGATATTAAAATTTCGTATTCTCACTCCAAAACACTTCAAAAACTATGCTTTTTTCCCTTCAAAAAATAAACTAACTTTTTTTCATACTTTGTTAACTCACTCTGATATTAAAATTTCGTATTCTCACTCCAAAACACTTCAAAAACTATGCTTTTTTCCCTTCTAAAAATAAACTAACTTTTTTTATACTTTGTTAACTCACTCTGATATTAAAATTTCGTATTCTCACTCCAAAACACTTCAAAAACTATGCTTTTTTCCCTTCAAAAAATAAACTAACTTTTTTTCATACTTTGTTAACTCACTCTGATATTAAAATTTCGTATTCTCACTCCAAAACACTTCAAAAACTATGCTTTTTTTCTATGTAAAAATAAACTAACTTTTTTTCATACTTTGTTAACTCACTCTGATATTAAAATTTCGTATTCTCACTCCAAAACACTTCAAAAACTATGCTTTTTTCCCTTCAAAAAATAAACTAACTTTTTTTCATACTTTGTTAACTCACTCTGATATTAAAATTTCGTATTCTCACTCCAAAACACTTCAAAAACTATGCTTTTTTTCTATGTAAAAATAAACTAACTTTTTTTCATACTTTGTTAACTCACTCTGATATTAAAATTTCGTATTCTCACTCCAAAACACTTCAAAAACTATGCTTTTTTCTATGTAAAAATAAACTAACTTTTTTTCATACTTTGTTAACTCACTCTGATATTAAAATTTCGTATTCTCACTCCAAAACACTTCAAAAACTATGCTTTTTTCCCTTCAAAAAATAAACAAACTTTTTTTCATACTTTGTTAACTCACTCTGATATTAAAATTTCGTATTCTCACTCCAAAACACTTCAAAAACTATGCTTTTTTTCTATGTAAAAATAAACTAACTTTTTTTCATACTTTGTTAACTCACTCTGATATTAAAATTTCGTATTCTCACTCCAAAACACTTCAAAAACTATGCTTTTTTCCCTTCTAAAAATAAACTAACTTTTTTTATACTTTGTTAACTCACTCTGATATTAAAATTTCGTATTCTCACTCCAAAACACTTCAAAAACTATGCTTTTTTTCTATGTAAAAATAAACTAACTTTTTTTCATACTTTGTTAACTCACTCTGATATTAAAATTTCGTATTCTCACTCCAAAACACTTCAAAAACTATGCTTTTTTCCCTTCAAAAAATAAACTAACTTTTTTTATACTTTGTTAACTCACTCTGATATTAAAATTTCGTATTCTCACTCCAAAACACTTCAAAAACTATGCTTTTTTTCTATGTAAAAATAAACTAACTTTTTTTCATACTTTGTTAACTCACTCTGATATTAAAATTTCGTATTCTCACTCCAAAACACTTCAAAAACTATGCTTTTTTTCTATGTAAAAATAAACTAACTTTTTTTCATACTTTGTTAACTCACTCTGATATTAAAATTTCGTATTCTCACTCCAAAACACTTCAAAAACTATGCTTTTTTCCCTTCAAAAAATAAACTAACTTTTTTTATACTTTGTTAACTCACTCTGATATTAAAATTTCGTATTCTCACTCCAAAACACTTCAAAAACTATGCTTTTTTCCCTTCAAAAAATAAACTAACTTTTTTTCATACTTTGTTAACTCACTCTGATATTAAAATTTCGTATTCTCACTCCAAAACACTTCAAAAACTATGCTTTTTTTCTATGTAAAAATAAACTAACTTTTTTTCATACTTTGTTAACTCACTCTGATATTAAAATTTCGTATTCTCACTCCAAAACACTTCAAAAACTATGCTTTTTTCTATGTAAAAATAAACTAACTTTTTTTCATACTTTGTTAACTCACTCTGATATTAAAATTTCGTATTCTCACTCCAAAACACTTCAAAAACTATGCTTTTTTTCTATGTAAAAATAAACTAACTTTTTTTCATACTTTGTTAACTCACTCTGATATTAAAATTTCGTATTCTCACTCCAAAACACTTCAAAAACTATGCTTTTTTCCCTTCTAAAAATAAACTAACTTTTTTTCATACTTTGTTAACTCACTCTGATATTAAAATTTCGTATTCTCACTCCAAAACACTTCAAAAACTATGCTTTTTTCTATGTAAAAATAAACTAACTTTTTTTCATACTTTGTTAACTCACTCTGATATTAAAATTTCGTATTCTCACTCCAAAACACTTCAAAAACTATGCTTTTTTCCCTTCAAAAAATAAACTAACTTTTTTTCATACTTTGTTAACTCACTCTGATATTAAAATTTCGTATTCTCACTCCAAAACACTTCAAAAACTATGCTTTTTTCTATGTAAAAATAAACTAACTTTTTTTCATACTTTGTTAACTCACTCTGATATTAAAATTTCGTATTCTCACTCCAAAACACTTCAAAAACTATGCTTTATTTCTATGTAAAAATAAACTAACTTTTTTTCATACTTTGTTAACTCACTCTGATATTAAAATTTCGTATTCTCACTCCAAAACACTTCAAAAACTATGCTTTTTTCCCTTCAAAAAATAAACTAACTTTTTTTCATACTTTGTTAACTCACTCTGATATTAAAATTTCGTATTCTCACTCCAAAACACTTCAAAAACTATGCTTTTTTCCCTTCAAAAAATAAACTAACTTTTTTTCATACTTTGTTAACTCACTCTGATATTAAAATTTCGTATTCTCACTCCAAAACACTTCAAAAACTATGCTTTATTTCTATGTAAAAATAAACTAACTTTTTTTCATACTTTGTTAACTCACTCTGATATTAAAATTTCGTATTCTCACTCCAAAACACTTCAAAAACTATGCTTTTTTCCCTTCTAAAAATAAACTAACTTTTTTTCATACTTTGTTAACTCACTCTGATATTAAAATTTCGTATTCTCACTCCAAAACACTTCAAAAACTATGCTTTTTTCTATGTAAAAATAAACTAACTTTTTTTATACTTTGTTAACTCACTCTGATATTAAAATTTCGTATTCTCACTCCAAAACACTTCAAAAACTATGCTTTTTTCCCTTCAAAAAATAAACAAACTTTTTTTCATACTTTGTTAACTCACTCTGATATTAAAATTTCGTATTCTCACTCCAAAACACTTCAAAAACTATGCTTTTTTCCCTTCAAAAAATAAACTAACTTTTTTTCATACTTTGTTAACTCACTCTGATATTAAAATTTCGTATTCTCACTCCAAAACACTTCAAAAACTATGCTTTTTTTCTATGTAAAAATAAACTAACTTTTTTTCATACTTTGTTAACTCACTCTGATATTAAAATTTCGTATTCTCACTCCAAAACACTTCAAAAACTATGCTTTTTTTCTATGTAAAAATAAACTAACTTTTTTTCATACTTTGTTAACTCACTCTGATATTAAAATTTCGTATTCTCACTCCAAAACACTTCAAAAACTATGCTTTTTTCCCTTCTAAAAATAAACTAACTTTTTTTATACTTTGTTAACTCACTCTGATATTAAAATTTCGTATTCTCACTCCAAAACACTTCAAAAACTATGCTTTTTTCCCTTCAAAAAATAAACTAACTTTTTTTCATACTTTGTTAACTCACTCTGATATTAAAATTTCGTATTCTCACTCCAAAACACTTCAAAAACTATGCTTTTTTCCCTTCTAAAAATAAACTAACTTTTTTTATACTTTGTTAACTCACTCTGATATTAAAATTTCGTATTCTCACTCCAAAACACTTCAAAAACTATGCTTTTTTCCCTTCAAAAAATAAACTAACTTTTTTTCATACTTTGTTAACTCACTCTGATATTAAAATTTCGTATTCTCACTCCAAAACACTTCAAAAACTATGCTTTTTTTCTATGTAAAAATAAACTAACTTTTTTTCATACTTTGTTAACTCACTCTGATATTAAAATTTCGTATTCTCACTCCAAAACACTTCAAAAACTATGCTTTTTTTCTATGTAAAAATAAACTAACTTTTTTTCATACTTTGTTAACTCACTCTGATATTAAAATTTCGTATTCTCACTCCAAAACACTTCAAAAACTATGCTTTTTTTCTATGTAAAAATAAACTAACTTTTTTTCATACTTTGTTAACTCACTCTGATATTAAAATTTCGTATTCTCACTCCAAAACACTTCAAAAACTATGCTTTTTTCTATGTAAAAATAAACTAACTTTTTTTCATACTTTGTTAACTCACTCTGATATTAAAATTTCGTATTCTCACTCCAAAACACTTCAAAAACTATGCTTTATTTCTATGTAAAAATAAACTAACTTTTTTTCATACTTTGTTAACTCACTCTGATATTAAAATTTCGTATTCTCACTCCAAAACACTTCAAAAACTATGCTTTTTTCCCTTCTAAAAATAAACTAACTTTTTTTCATACTTTGTTAACTCACTCTGATATTAAAATTTCGTATTCTCACTCCAAAACACTTCAAAAACTATGCTTTTTTTCTATGTAAAAATAAACTAACTTTTTTTCATACTTTGTTAACTCACTCTGATATTAAAATTTCGTATTCTCACTCCAAAACACTTCAAAAACTATGCTTTTTTTCTATGTAAAAATAAACTAACTTTTTTTCATACTTTGTTAACTCACTCTGATATTAAAATTTCGTATTCTCACTCCAAAACACTTCAAAAACTATGCTTTATTTCTATGTAAAAATAAACTAACTTTTTTTCATACTTTGTTAACTCACTCTGATATTAAAATTTCGTATTCTCACTCCAAAACACTTCAAAAACTATGCTTTTTTCCCTTCAAAAAATAAACTAACTTTTTTTCATACTTTGTTAACTCACTCTGATATTAAAATTTCGTATTCTCACTCCAAAACACTTCAAAAACTATGCTTTTTTCCCTTCAAAAAATAAACTAACATTTTTTCATACTTTGTTAACTCACTCTGATATTAAAATTTCGTATTCTCACTCCAAAACACTTCAAAAACTATGCTTTTTTCCCTTCAAAAAATAAACTAACTTTTTTTCATACTTTGTTAACTCACTCTGATATTAAAATTTCGTATTCTCACTCCAAAACACTTCAAAAACTATGCTTTTTTTCTATGTAAAAATAAACTAACTTTTTTTCATACTTTGTTAACTCACTCTGATATTAAAATTTCGTATTCTCACTCCAAAACACTTCAAAAACTATGCTTTTTTCCCTTCAAAAAATAAACTAACTTTTTTTCATACTTTGTTAACTCACTCTGATATTAAAATTTCGTATTCTCACTCCAAAACACTTCAAAAACTATGCTTTTTTTCTATGTAAAAATAAACTAACTTTTTTTCATACTTTGTTAACTCACTCTGATATTAAAATTTCGTATTCTCACTCCAAAACACTTCAAAAACTATGCTTTTTTTCTATGTAAAAATAAACTAACTTTTTTTCATACTTTGTTAACTCACTCTGATATTAAAATTTCGTATTCTCACTCCAAAACACTTCAAAAACTATGCTTTTTT
Organism: Loxodes magnus; assembly: GCA_946699065.1. Lineage (NCBI taxonomy): Eukaryota > Ciliophora > Karyorelictea > Loxodida > Loxodidae > Loxodes > Loxodes magnus. The sequence goes on from CAMPDV010003684.1 coordinate 21,435, forward strand.
CTATGTAAAAATAAACTAACTTTTTTTCATACTTTGTTAACTCACTCTGATATTAAAATTTCGTATTCTCACTCCAAAACACTTCAAAAACTATGCTTTTTTTCTATGTAAAAATAAACTAACTTTTTTTCATACTTTGTTAACTCACTCTGATATTAAAATTTCGTATTCTCACTCCAAAACACTTCAAAAACTATGCTTTTTTCTATGTAAAAATAAACTAACTTTTTTTCATACTTTGTTAACTCACTCTGATATTAAAATTTCGTATTCTCACTCCAAAACACTTCAAAAACTATGCTTTTTTCTATGTAAAAATAAACTAACTTTTTTTCATACTTTGTTAACTCACTCTGATATTAAAATTTCGTATTCTCACTCCAAAACACTTCAAAAACTATGCTTTTTTCTATGTAAAAATAAACTAACTTTTTTTCATACTTTGTTAACTCACTCTGATATTAAAATTTCGTATTCTCACTCCAAAACACTTCAAAAACTATGCTTTTTTTCTATGTAAAAATAAACTAACTTTTTTTCATACTTTGTTAACTCACTCTGATATTAAAATTTCGTATTCTCACTCCAAAACACTTCAAAAACTATGCTTTTTTCTATGTAAAAATAAACTAACTTTTTTTCATACTTTGTTAACTCACTCTGATATTAAAATTTCGTATTCTCACTCCAAAACACTTCAAAAACTATGCTTTTTTTCTATGTAAAAATAAACTAACTTTTTTTCATACTTTGTTAACTCACTCTGATATTAAAATTTCGTATTCTCACTCCAAAACACTTCAAAAACTATGCTTTTTTTCTATGTAAAAATAAACTAACTTTTTTTCATACTTTGTTAACTCACTCTGATATTAAAATTTCGTATTCTCACTCCAAAACACTTCAAAAACTATGCTTTTTTCCCTTCAAAAAATAAACTAACTTTTTTTCATACTTTGTTAACTCACTCTGATATTAAAATTTCGTATTCTCACTCCAAAACACTTCAAAAACTATGCTTTTTTTCTATGTAAAAATAAACTAACTTTTTTTCATACTTTGTTAACTCACTCTGATATTAAAATTTCGTATTCTCACTCCAAAACACTTCAAAAACTATGCTTTTTTTCTATGTAAAAATAAACTAACTTTTTTTCATACTTTGTTAACTCACTCTGATATTAAAATTTCGTATTCTCACTCCAAAACACTTCAAAAACTATGCTTTTTTCTATGTAAAAATAAACTAACTTTTTTTCATACTTTGTTAACTCACTCTGATATTAAAATTTCGTATTCTCACTCCAAAACACTTCAAAAACTATGCTTTTTTTCTATGTAAAAATAAACTAACTTTTTTTCATACTTTGTTAACTCACTCTGATATTAAAATTTCGTATTCTCACTCCAAAACACTTCAAAAACTATGCTTTTTTCTATGTAAAAATAAACTAACTTTTTTTCATACTTTGTTAACTCACTCTGATATTAAAATTTCGTATTCTCACTCCAAAACACTTCAAAAACTATGCTTTTTTCTATGTAAAAATAAACTAACTTTTTTTCATACTTTGTTAACTCACTCTGATATTAAAATTTCGTATTCTCACTCCAAAACACTTCAAAAACTATGCTTTTTTCTATGTAAAAATAAACTAACTTTTTTTCATACTTTGTTAACTCACTCTGATATTAAAATTTCGTATTCTCACTCCAAAACACTTCAAAAACTATGCTTTTTTCTATGTAAAAATAAACTAACTTTTTTTCATACTTTGTTAACTCACTCTGATATTAAAATTTCGTATTCTCACTCCAAAACACTTCAAAAACTATGCTTTTTTTCTATGTAAAAATAAACTAACTTTTTTTCATACTTTGTTAACTCACTCTGATATTAAAATTTCGTATTCTCACTCCAAAACACTTCAAAAACTATGCTTTTTTCTATGTAAAAATAAACTAACTTTTTTTCATACTTTGTTAACTCACTCTGATATTAAAATTTCGTATTCTCACTCCAAAACACTTCAAAAACTATGCTTTTTTCTATGTAAAAATAAACTAACTTTTTTTCATACTTTGTTAACTCACTCTGATATTAAAATTTCGTATTCTCACTCCAAAACACTTCAAAAACTATGCTTTTTTTCTATGTAAAAATAAACTAACTTTTTTTCATACTTTGTTAACTCACTCTGATATTAAAATTTCGTATTCTCACTCCAAAACACTTCAAAAACTATGCTTTTTTCTATGTAAAAATAAACTAACTTTTTTTCATACTTTGTTAACTCACTCTGATATTAAAATTTCGTATTCTCACTCCAAAACACTTCAAAAACTATGCTTTTTTTCTATGTAAAAATAAACTAACTTTTTTTCATACTTTGTTAACTCACTCTGATATTAAAATTTCGTATTCTCACTCCAAAACACTTCAAAAACTATGCTTTTTTCCCTTCTAAAAATAAACTAACTTTTTTTCATACTTTGTTAACTCACTCTGATATTAAAATTTCGTATTCTCACTCCAAAACACTTCAAAAACTATGCTTTTTTCTATGTAAAAATAAACTAACTTTTTTTCATACTTTGTTAACTCACTCTGATATTAAAATTTCGTATTCTCACTCCAAAACACTTCAAAAACTATGCTTTTTTCCCTTCAAAAAATAAACTAACTTTTTTTCATACTTTGTTAACTCACTCTGATATTAAAATTTCGTATTCTCACTCCAAAACACTTCAAAAACTATGCTTTTTTTCTATGTAAAAATAAACTAACTTTTTTTCATACTTTGTTAACTCACTCTGATATTAAAATTTCGTATTCTCACTCCAAAACACTTCAAAAACTATGCTTTTTTTCTATGTAAAAATAAACTAACTTTTTTTCATACTTTGTTAACTCACTCTGATATTAAAATTTCGTATTCTCACTCCAAAACACTTCAAAAACTATGCTTTTTTCTATGTAAAAATAAACTAACTTTTTTTCATACTTTGTTAACTCACTCTGATATTAAAATTTCGTATTCTCACTCCAAAACACTTCAAAAACTATGCTTTTTTTCTATGTAAAAATAAACTAACTTTTTTTCATACTTTGTTAACTCACTCTGATATTAAAATTTCGTATTCTCACTCCAAAACACTTCAAAAACTATGCTTTTTTCTATGTAAAAATAAACTAACTTTTTTTCATACTTTGTTAACTCACTCTGATATTAAAATTTCGTATTCTCACTCCAAAACACTTCAAAAACTATGCTTTTTTCTATGTAAAAATAAACTAACTTTTTTTCATACTTTGTTAACTCACTCTGATATTAAAATTTCGTATTCTCACTCCAAAACACTTCAAAAACTATGCTTTTTTCTATGTAAAAATAAACTAACTTTTTTTCATACTTTGTTAACTCACTCTGATATTAAAATTTCGTATTCTCACTCCAAAACACTTCAAAAACTATGCTTTTTTCTATGTAAAAATAAACTAACTTTTTTTCATACTTTGTTAACTCACTCTGATATTAAAATTTCGTATTCTCACTCCAAAACACTTCAAAAACTATGCTTTTTTTCTATGTAAAAATAAACTAACTTTTTTTCATACTTTGTTAACTCACTCTGATATTAAAATTTCGTATTCTCACTCCAAAACACTTCAAAAACTATGCTTTTTTCTATGTAAAAATAAACTAACTTTTTTTCATACTTTGTTAACTCACTCTGATATTAAAATTTCGTATTCTCACTCCAAAACACTTCAAAAACTATGCTTTTTTCTATGTAAAAATAAACTAACTTTTTTTCATACTTTGTTAACTCACTCTGATATTAAAATTTCGTATTCTCACTCCAAAACACTTCAAAAACTATGCTTTTTTTCTATGTAAAAATAAACTAACTTTTTTTCATACTTTGTTAACTCACTCTGATATTAAAATTTCGTATTCTCACTCCAAAACACTTCAAAAACTATGCTTTTTTCTATGTAAAAATAAACTAACTTTTTTTCATACTTTGTTAACTCACTCTGATATTAAAATTTCGTATTCTCACTCCAAAACACTTCAAAAACTATGCTTTTTTTCTATGTAAAAATAAACTAACTTTTTTTCATACTTTGTTAACTCACTCTGATATTAAAATTTCGTATTCTCACTCCAAAACACTTCAAAAACTATGCTTTTTTCCCTTCTAAAAATAAACTAACTTTTTTTCATACTTTGTTAACTCACTCTGATATTAAAATTTCGTATTCTCACTCCAAAACACTTCAAAAACTATGCTTTTTTTCTATGTAAAAATAAACTAACTTTTTTTCATACTTTGTTAACTCACTCTGATATTAAAATTTCGTATTCTCACTCCAAAACACTTCAAAAACTATGCTTTTTTCTATGTAAAAATAAACTAACTTTTTTTCATACTTTGTTAACTCACTCTGATATTAAAATTTCGTATTCTCACTCCAAAACACTTCAAAAACTATGCTTTATTTCTATGTAAAAATAAACTAACTTTTTTTCATACTTTGTTAACTCACTCTGATATTAAAATTTCGTATTCTCACTCCAAAACACTTCAAAAACTATGCTTTTTTTCTATGTAAAAATAAACTAACTTTTTTTCATACTTTGTTAACTCACTCTGATATTAAAATTTCGTATTCTCACTCCAAAACACTTCAAAAACTATGCTTTTTTCTATGTAAAAATAAACTAACTTTTTTTCATACTTTGTTAACTCACTCTGATATTAAAATTTCGTATTCTCACTCCAAAACACTTCAAAAACTATGCTTTTTTTCTATGTAAAAATAAACTAACTTTTTTTCATACTTTGTTAACTCACTCTGATATTAAAATTTCGTATTCTCACTCCAAAACACTTCAAAAACTATGCTTTTTTCCCTTCAAAAAATAAACTAACTTTTTTTCATACTTTGTTAACTCACTCTGATATTAAAATTTCGTATTCTCACTCCAAAACACTTCAAAAACTATGCTTTTTTCTATGTAAAAATAAACTAACTTTTTTTCATACTTTGTTAACTCACTCTGATATTAAAATTTCGTATTCTCACTCCAAAACACTTCAAAAACTATGCTTTTTTTCTATGTAAAAATAAACTAACTTTTTTTCATACTTTGTTAACTCACTCTGATATTAAAATTTCGTATTCTCACTCCAAAACACTTCAAAAACTATGCTTTTTTTCTATGTAAAAATAAACTAACTTTTTTTCATACTTTGTTAACTCACTCTGATATTAAAATTTCGTATTCTCACTCCAAAACACTTCAAAAACTATGCTTTTTTCTATGTAAAAATAAACTAACTTTTTTTCATACTTTGTTAACTCACTCTGATATTAAAATTTCGTATTCTCACTCCAAAACACTTCAAAAACTATGCTTTTTTTCTATGTAAAAATAAACTAACTTTTTTTCATACTTTGTTAACTCACTCTGATATTAAAATTTCGTATTCTCACTCCAAAACACTTCAAAAACTATGCTTTTTTCTATGTAAAAATAAACTAACTTTTTTTCATACTTTGTTAACTCACTCTGATATTAAAATTTCGTATTCTCACTCCAAAACACTTCAAAAACTATGCTTTTTTTCTATGTAAAAATAAACTAACTTTTTTTCATACTTTGTTAACTCACTCTGATATTAAAATTTCGTATTCTCACTCCAAAACACTTCAAAAACTATGCTTTTTTCCCTTCAAAAAATAAACTAACTTTTTTTCATACTTTGTTAACTCACTCTGATATTAAAATTTCGTATTCTCACTCCAAAACACTTCAAAAACTATGCTTTTTTCCCTTCAAAAAATAAACTAACTTTTTTTCATACTTTGTTAACTCACTCTGATATTAAAATTTCGTATTCTCACTCCAAAACACTTCAAAAACTATGCTTTTTTTCTATGTAAAAATAAACTAACTTTTTTTCATACTTTGTTAACTCACTCTGATATTAAAATTTCGTATTCTCACTCCAAAACACTTCAAAAACTATGCTTTTTTCTATGTAAAAATAAACTAACTTTTTTTCATACTTTGTTAACTCACTCTGATATTAAAATTTCGTATTCTCACTCCAAAACACTTCAAAAACTATGCTTTTTTTCTATGTAAAAATAAACTAACTTTTTTTCATACTTTGTTAACTCACTCTGATATTAAAATTTCGTATTCTCACTCCAAAACACTTCAAAAACTATGCTTTTTTCCCTTCAAAAAATAAACTAACTTTTTTTCATACTTTGTTAACTCACTCTGATATTAAAATTTCGTATTCTCACTCCAAAACACTTCAAAAACTATGCTTTTTTCCCTTCAAAAAATAAACTAACTTTTTTTCATACTTTGTTAACTCACTCTGATATTAAAATTTCGTATTCTCACTCCAAAACACTTCAAAAACTATGCTTTTTTCTATGTAAAAATAAACTAACTTTTTTTCATACTTTGTTAACTCACTCTGATATTAAAATTTCGTATTCTCACTCCAAAACACTTCAAAAACTATGCTTTTTTCTATGTAAAAATAAACTAACTTTTTTTCATACTTTGTTAACTCACTCTGATATTAAAATTTCGTATTCTCACTCCAAAACACTTCAAAAACTATGCTTTATTTCTATGTAAAAATAAACTAACTTTTTTTCATACTTTGTTAACTCACTCTGATATTAAAATTTCGTATTCTCACTCCAAAACACTTCAAAAACTATGCTTTTTTTCTATGTAAAAATAAACTAACTTTTTTTCATACTTTGTTAACTCACTCTGATATTAAAATTTCGTATTCTCACTCCAAAACACTTCAAAAACTATGCTTTTTTTCTATGTAAAAATAAACTAACTTTTTTTCATACTTTGTTAACTCACTCTGATATTAAAATTTCGTATTCTCACTCCAAAACACTTCAAAAACTATGCTTTTTTCTATGTAAAAATAAACTAACTTTTTTTCATACTTTGTTAACTCACTCTGATATTAAAATTTCGTATTCTCACTCCAAAACACTTCAAAAACTATGCTTTTTTCCCTTCAAAAAATAAACTAACTTTTTTTCATACTTTGTTAACTCACTCTGATATTAAAATTTCGTATTCTCACTCCAAAACACTTCAAAAACTATGCTTTTTTTCTATGTAAAAATAAACTAACTTTTTTTCATACTTTGTTAACTCACTCTGATATTAAAATTTCGTATTCTCACTCCAAAACACTTCAAAAACTATGCTTTTTTCTATGTAAAAATAAACTAACTTTTTTTCATACTTTGTTAACTCACTCTGATATTAAAATTTCGTATTCTCACTCCAAAACACTTCAAAAACTATGCTTTTTTTCTATGTAAAAATAAACTAACTTTTTTTCATACTTTGTTAACTCACTCTGATATTAAAATTTCGTATTCTCACTCCAAAACACTTCAAAAACTATGCTTTTTTTCTATGTAAAAATAAACTAACTTTTTTTCATACTTTGTTAACTCACTCTGATATTAAAATTTCGTATTCTCACTCCAAAACACTTCAAAAACTATGCTTTTTTCCTTTCAAAAAATAAACTAACTTTTTTTCATACTTTGTTAACTCACTCTGATATTAAAATTTCGTATTCTCACTCCAAAACACTTCAAAAACTATGCTTTTTTCTATGTAAAAATAAACTAACTTTTTTTCATACTTTGTTAACTCACTCTGATATTAAAATTTCGTATTCTCACTCCAAAACACTTCAAAAACTATGCTTTTTTCCCTTCAAAAAATAAACTAACTTTTTTTCATACTTTGTTAACTCACTCTGATATTAAAATTTCGTATTCTCACTCCAAAACACTTCAAAAACTATGCTTTTTTCCCTTCAAAAAATAAACAAACTTTTTTTCATACTTTGTTAACTCACTCTGATATTAAAATTTCGTATTCTCACTCCAAAACACTTCAAAAACTATGCTTTTTTTCTATGTAAAAATAAACTAACTTTTTTTCATACTTTGTTAACTCACTCTGATATTAAAATTTCGTATTCTCACTCCAAAACACTTCAAAAACTATGCTTTTTTTCTATGTAAAAATAAACTAACTTTTTTTCATACTTTGTTAACTCACTCTGATATTAAAATTTCGTATTCTCACTCCAAAACACTTCAAAAACTATGCTTTTTTTCCTTCAAAAAATAAACTAACTTTTTTTCATACTTTGTTAACTCACTCTGATATTAAAATTTCGTATTCTCACTCCAAAACACTTCAAAAACTATGCTTTTTTTCCTTCAAAAAATAAACTAACTTTTTTTCATACTTTGTTAACTCACTCTGATATTAAAATTTCGTATTCTCACTCCAAAACACTTCAAAAACTATGCTTTTTTCCCTTCAAAAAATAAACTAACTTTTTTTCATACTTTGTTAACTCACTCTGATATTAAAATTTCGTATTCTCACTCCAAAACACTTCAAAAACTATGCTTTTTTCCCTTCAAAAAATAAACTAACTTTTTTTCATACTTTGTTAACTCACTCTGATATTAAAATTTCGTATTCTCACTCCAAAACACTTCAAAAACTATGCTTTTTTCTATGTAAAAATAAACTAACTTTTTTTCATACTTTGTTAACTCACTCTGATATTAAAATTTCGTATTCTCACTCCAAAACACTTCAAAAACTATGCTTTTTTCCCTTCAAAAAATAAACTAACTTTTTTTCATACTTTGTTAACTCACTCTGATATTAAAATTTCGTATTCTCACTCCAAAACACTTCAAAAACTATGCTTTTTTCTATGTAAAAATAAACTAACTTTTTTTCATACTTTGTTAACTCACTCTGATATTAAAATTTCGTATTCTCACTCCAAAACACTTCAAAAACTATGCTTTTTTCCCTTCAAAAAATAAACTAACTTTTTTTCATACTTTGTTAACTCACTCTGATATTAAAATTTCGTATTCTCACTCCAAAACACTTCAAAAACTATGCTTTTTTTCCTTCAAAAAATAAACTAACTTTTTTTCATACTTTGTTAACTCACTCTGATATTAAAATTTCGTATTCTCACTCCAAAACACTTCAAAAACTATGCTTTTTTTCTATGTAAAAATAAACTAACTTTTTTTCATACTTTGTTAACTCACTCTGATATTAAAATTTCGTATTCTCACTCCAAAACACTTCAAAAACTATGCTTTTTTCCCTTCTAAAAATAAACTAACTTTTTTTATACTTTGTTAACTCACTCTGATATTAAAATTTCGTATTCTCACTCCAAAACACTTCAAAAACTATGCTTTTTTTCTATGTAAAAATAAACTAACTTTTTTTCATACTTTGTTAACTCACTCTGATATTAAAATTTCGTATTCTCACTCCAAAACACTTCAAAAACTATGCTTTTTTTCTATGTAAAAATAAACTAACTTTTTTTCATACTTTGTTAACTCACTCTGATATTAAAATTTCGTATTCTCACTCCAAAACACTTCAAAAACTATGCTTTTTTCCCTTCAAAAAATAAACTAACTTTTTTTCATACTTTGTTAACTCACTCTGATATTAAAATTTCGTATTCTCACTCCAAAACACTTCAAAAACTATGCTTTTTTCCCTTCAAAAAATAAACTAACTTTTTTTCATACTTTGTTAACTCACTCTGATATTAAAATTTCGTATTCTCACTCCAAAACACTTCAAAAACTATGCTTTTTTCCCTTCAAAAAATAAACTAACTTTTTTTCATACTTTGTTAACTCACTCTGATATTAAAATTTCGTATTCTCACTCCAAAACACTTCAAAAACTATGCTTTTTTCCCTTCAAAAAATAAACTAACTTTTTTTCATACTTTGTTAACTCACTCTGATATTAAAATTTCGTATTCTCACTCCAAAACACTTCAAAAACTATGCTTTTTTTCTATGTAAAAATAAACTAACTTTTTTTCATACTTTGTTAACTCACTCTGATATTAAAATTTCGTATTCTCACTCCAAAACACTTCAAAAACTATGCTTTTTTCCCTTCAAAAAATAAACTAACTTTTTTTCATACTTTGTTAACTCACTCTGATATTAAAATTTCGTATTCTCACTCCAAAACACTTCAAAAACTATGCTTTTTTCCCTTCAAAAAATAAACAAACTTTTTTTCATACTTTGTTAACTCACTCTGATATTAAAATTTCGTATTCTCACTCCAAAACACTTCAAAAACTATTCTTTTTTTCTATGTAAAAATAAACTAACTTTTTTTCATACTTTGTTAACTCACTCTGATATTAAAATTTCGTATTCTCACTCCAAAACACTTCAAAAACTATGCTTTTTTTCTATGTAAAAATAAACTAACTTTTTTTCATACTTTGTTAACTCACTCTGATATTAAAATTTCGTATTCTCACTCCAAAACACTTCAAAAACTATGCTTTTTTCCCTTCAAAAAACAAACTAACTTTTTTTCATACTTTGTTAACTCACTCTGATATTAAAATTTCGTATTCTCACTCCAAAACACTTCAAAAACTATGCTTTTTTTCTATGTAAAAATAAACTAACTTTTTTTCATACTTTGTTAACTCACTCTGATATTAAAATTTCGTATTCTCACTCCAAAACACTTCAAAAACTATTCTTTTTTTCTATGTAAAAATAAACTAACTTTTTTTCATACTTTGTTAACTCACTCTGATATTAAAATTTCGTATTCTCACTCCAAAACACTTCAAAAACTATGCTTTTTTTCTATGTAAAAATAAACTAACTTTTTTTCATACTTTGTTAACTCACTCTGATATTAAAATTTCGTATTCTCACTCCAAAACACTTCAAAAACTATGCTTTTTTCCCTTCAAAAAACAAACTAACTTTTTTTCATACTTTGTTAACTCACTCTGATATTAAAATTTCGTATTCTCACTCCAAAACACTTCAAAAACTATGCTTTTTTTCTATGTAAAAATAAACTAACTTTTTTTCATACTTTGTTAACTCACTCTGATATTAAAATTTCGTATTCTCACTCCAAAACACTTCAAAAACTATGCTTTTTTTCTATGTAAAAATAAACTAACTTTTTTTCATACTTTGTTAACTCACTCTGATATTAAAATTTCGTATTCTCACTCCAAAACACTTCAAAAACTATGCTTTTTTCCCTTCAAAAAATAAACTAACTTTTTTTCATACTTTGTTAACTCACTCTGATATTAAAATTTCGTATTCTCACTCCAAAACACTTCAAAAACTATGCTTTTTTTCCTTCAAAAAATAAACTAACTTTTTTTATACTTTGTTAACTCACTCTGATATTAAAATTTCGTATTCTCACTCCAAAACACTTCAAAAACTATGCTTTTTTCCCTTCTAAAAATAAACTAACTTTTTTTCATACTTTGTTAACTCACTCTGATATTAAAATTTCGTATTCTCACTCCAAAACACTTCAAAAACTATGCTTTTTTCCCTTCAAAAAATAAACTAACTTTTTTTATACTTTGTTAACTCACTCTGATATTAAAATTTCGTATTCTCACTCCAAAACACTTCAAAAACTATGCTTTTTTTCTATGTAAAAATAAACTAACTTTTTTTCATACTTTGTTAACTCACTCTGATATTAAAATTTCGTATTCTCACTCCAAAACACTTCAAAAACTATGCTTTTTTTCTATGTAAAAATAAACTAACTTTTTTTCATACTTTGTTAACTCACTCTGATATTAAAATTTCGTATTCTCACTCCAAAACACTTCAAAAACTATGCTTTTTTCCCTTCAAAAAATAAACTAACTTTTTTTCATACTTTGTTAACTCACTCTGATATTAAAATTTCGTATTCTCACTCCAAAACACTTCAAAAACTATGCTTTTTTCCCTTCAAAAAATAAACTAACTTTTTTTCATACTTTGTTAACTCACTCTGATATTAAAATTTCGTATTCTCACTCCAAAACACTTCAAAAACTATGCTTTTTTCCCTTCAAAAAATAAACTAACTTTTTTTCATACTTTGTTAACTCACTCTGATATTAAAATTTCGTATTCTCACTCCAAAACACTTCAAAAACTATGCTTTTTTCCCTTCAAAAAATAAACTAACTTTTTTTCATACTTTGTTAACTCACTCTGATATTAAAATTTCGTATTCTCACTCCAAAACACTTCAAAAACTATGCTTTTTTTCTATGTAAAAATAAACTAACTTTTTTTCATACTTTGTTAACTCACTCTGATATTAAAATTTCGTATTCTCACTCCAAAACACTTCAAAAACTATGCTTTTTTCCCTTCAAAAAATAAACTAACTTTTTTTCATACTTTGTTAACTCACTCTGATATTAAAATTTCGTATTCTCACTCCAAAACACTTCAAAAACTATGCTTTTTTCCCTTCAAAAAATAAACTAACTTTTTTTCATACTTTGTTAACTCACTCTGATATTAAAATTTCGTATTCTCACTCCAAAACACTTCAAAAACTATGCTTTTTTCCCTTCAAAAAATAAACTAACTTTTTTTCATACTTTGTTAACTCACTCTGATATTAAAATTTCGTATTCTCACTCCAAAACACTTCAAAAACTATGCTTTTTTTCTATGTAAAAATAAACTAACTTTTTTTCATACTTTGTTAACTCACTCTGATATTAAAATTTCGTATTCTCACTCCAAAACACTTCAAAAACTATGCTTTTTTCCCTTCAAAAAACAAACTAACTTTTTTTCATACTTTGTTAACTCACTCTGATATTAAAATTTCGTATTCTCACTCCAAAACACTTCAAAAACTATGCTTTTTTTCTATGTAAAAATAAACTAACTTTTTTTCATACTTTGTTAACTCACTCTGATATTAAAATTTCGTATTCTCACTCCAAAACACTTCAAAAACTATGCTTTTTTTCTATGTAAAAATAAACTAACTTTTTTTCATACTTTGTTAACTCACTCTGATATTAAAATTTCGTATTCTCACTCCAAAACACTTCAAAAACTATGCTTTTTTTCTATGTAAAAATAAACTAACTTTTTTTCATACTTTGTTAACTCACTCTGATATTAAAATTTCGTATTCTCACTCCAAAACACTTCAAAAACTATGCTTTTTTTCTATGTAAAAATAAACTAACTTTTTTTCATACTTTGTTAACTCACTCTGATATTAAAATTTCGTATTCTCACTCCAAAACACTTCAAAAACTATGCTTTTTTTCTATGTAAAAATAAACTAACTTTTTTTCATACTTTGTTAACTCACTCTGATATTAAAATTTCGTATTCTCACTCCAAAACACTTCAAAAACTATGCTTTTTTTCTATGTAAAAATAAACTAACTTTTTTTCATACTTTGTTAACTCACTCTGATATTAAAATTTCGTATTCTCACTCCAAAACACTTCAAAAACTATGCTTTTTTCTATGTAAAAATAAACTAACTTTTTTTCATACTTTGTTAACTCACTCTGATATTAAAATTTCGTATTCTCACTCCAAAACACTTCAAAAACTATGCTTTTTTTCTATGTAAAAATAAACTAACTTTTTTTCATACTTTGTTAACTCACTCTGATATTAAAATTTCGTATTCTCACTCCAAAACACTTCAAAAACTATGCTTTTTTCCCTTCTAAAAATAAACTAACTTTTTTTCATACTTTGTTAACTCACTCTGATATTAAAATTTCGTATTCTCACTCCAAAACACTTCAAAAACTATGCTTTTTTTCTATGTAAAAATAAACTAACTTTTTTTCATACTTTGTTAACTCACTCTGATATTAAAATTTCGTATTCTCACTCCAAAACACTTCAAAAACTATGCTTTTTTCCCTTCAAAAAATAAACTAACTTTTTTTCATACTTTGTTAACTCACTCTGATATTAAAATTTCGTATTCTCACTCCAAAACACTTCAAAAACTATTCTTTTTTTCTATGTAAAAATAAACTAACTTTTTTTCATACTTTGTTAACTCACTCTGATATTAAAATTTCGTATTCTCACTCCAAAACACTTCAAAAACTATGCTTTTTTTCTATGTAAAAATAAACTAACTTTTTTTCATACTTTGTTAACTCACTCTGATATTAAAATTTCGTATTCTCACTCCAAAACACTTCAAAAACTATGCTTTTTTTCCTTCAAAAAATAAACTAACTTTTTTTCATACTTTGTTAACTCACTCTGATATTAAAATTTCGTATTCTCACTCCAAAACACTTCAAAAACTATGCTTTTTTCTATGTAAAAATAAACTAACTTTTTTTCATACTTTGTTAACTCACTCTGATATTAAAATTTCGTATTCTCACTCCAAAACACTTCAAAAACTATGCTTTTTTCCCTTCAAAAAATAAACTAACTTTTTTTCATACTTTGTTAACTCACTCTGATATTAAAATTTCGTATTCTCACTCCAAAACACTTCAAAAACTATGCTTTTTTTCTATGTAAAAATAAACTAACTTTTTTTCATACTTTGTTAACTCACTCTGATATTAAAATTTCGTATTCTCACTCCAAAACACTTCAAAAACTATGCTTTTTTCCCTTCAAAAAATAAACTAACTTTTTTTCATACTTTGTTAACTCACTCTGATATTAAAATTTCGTATTCTCACTCCAAAACACTTCAAAAACTATGCTTTTTTTCTATGTAAAAATAAACTAACTTTTTTTCATACTTTGTTAACTCACTCTGATATTAAAATTTCGTATTCTCACTCCAAAACACTTCAAAAACTATGCTTTTTTTCTATGTAAAAATAAACTAACTTTTTTTCATACTTTGTTAACTCACTCTGATATTAAAATTTCGTATTCTCACTCCAAAACACTTCAAAAACTATGCTTTTTTTCTATGTAAAAATAAACTAACTTTTTTTCATACTTTGTTAACTCACTCTGATATTAAAATTTCGTATTCTCACTCCAAAACACTTCAAAAACTATGCTTTTTTTCCCTTCAAAAAATAAACTAACTTTTTTTCATACTTTGTTAACTCACTCTGATATTAAAATTTCGTATTCTCACTCCAAAACACTTCAAAAACTATGCTTTTTTTCTATGTAAAAATAAACTAACTTTTTTTCATACTTTGTTAACTCACTCTGATATTAAAATTTCGTATTCTCACTCCAAAACACTTCAAAAACTATGCTTTTTTTCTATGTAAAAATAAACTAACTTTTTTTCATACTTTGTTAACTCACTCTGATATTAAAATTTCGTATTCTCACTCCAAAACACTTCAAAAACTATGCTTTTTTCTATGTAAAAATAAACTAACTTTTTTTCATACTTTGTTAACTCACTCTGATATTAAAATTTCGTATTCTCACTCCAAAACACTTCAAAAACTATGCTTTTTTTCTATGTAAAAATAAACTAACTTTTTTTCATACTTTGTTAACTCACTCTGATATTAAAATTTCGTATTCTCACTCCAAAACACTTCAAAAACTATGCTTTTTTCTATGTAAAAATAAACTAACTTTTTTTCATACTTTGTTAACTCACTCTGATATTAAAATTTCGTATTCTCACTCCAAAACACTTCAAAAACTATGCTTTTTTTCTATGTAAAAATAAACTAACTTTTTTTCATACTTTGTTAACTCACTCTGATATTAAAATTTCGTATTCTCACTCCAAAACACTTCAAAAACTATGCTTTTTTTCTATGTAAAAATAAACTAACTTTTTTTCATACTTTGTTAACTCACTCTGATATTAAAATTTCGTATTCTCACTCCAAAACACTTCAAAAACTATGCTTTTTTTCTATGTAAAAATAAACTAACTTTTTTTCATACTTTGTTAACTCACTCTGATATTAAAATTTCGTATTCTCACTCCAAAACACTTCAAAAACTATGCTTTTTTCTATGTAAAAATAAACTAACTTTTTTTCATACTTTGTTAACTCACTCTGATATTAAAATTTCGTATTCTCACTCCAAAACACTTCAAAAACTATGCTTTTTTTCTATGTAAAAATAAACTAACTTTTTTTCATACTTTGTTAACTCACTCTGATATTAAAATTTCGTATTCTCACTCCAAAACACTTCAAAAACTATGCTTTTTTCCCTTCAAAAAATAAACTAACTTTTTTTCATACTTTGTTAACTCACTCTGATATTAAAATTTCGTATTCTCACTCCAAAACACTTCAAAAACTATGCTTTTTTCCCTTCAAAAAATAAACTAACTTTTTTTCATACTTTGTTAACTCACTCTGATATTAAAATTTCGTATTCTCACTCCAAAACACTTCAAAAACTATGCTTTTTTCTATGTAAAAATAAACTAACTTTTTTTCATACTTTGTTAACTCACTCTGATATTAAAATTTCGTATTCTCACTCCAAAACACTTCAAAAACTATGCTTTTTTTCTATGTAAAAATAAACTAACTTTTTTTCATACTTTGTTAACTCACTCTGATATTAAAATTTCGTATTCTCACTCCAAAACACTTCAAAAACTATGCTTTTTTCCCTTCAAAAAATAAACTAACTTTTTTTCATACTTTGTTAACTCACTCTGATATTAAAATTTCGTATTCTCACTCCAAAACACTTCAAAAACTATGCTTTTTTCCCTTCAAAAAATAAACTAACTTTTTTTCATACTTTGTTAACTCACTCTGATATTAAAATTTCGTATTCTCACTCCAAAACACTTCAAAAACTATGCTTTTTTCCCTTCAAAAAATAAACTAACTTTTTTTCATACTTTGTTAACTCACTCTGATATTAAAATTTCGTATTCTCACTCCAAAACACTTCAAAAACTATGCTTTTTTCCCTTCAAAAAATAAACTAACTTTTTTTCATACTTTGTTAACTCACTCTGATATTAAAATTTCGTATTCTCACTCCAAAACACTTCAAAAACTATGCTTTTTTCCCTTCAAAAAATAAACTAACTTTTTTTCATACTTTGTTAACTCACTCTGATATTAAAATTTCGTATTCTCACTCCAAAACACTTCAAAAACTATGCTTTTTTTCTATGTAAAAATAAACTAACTTTTTTTCATACTTTGTTAACTCACTCTGATATTAAAATTTCGTATTCTCACTCCAAAACACTTCAAAAACTATGCTTTATTTCTATGTAAAAATAAACTAACTTTTTTTCATACTTTGTTAACTCACTCTGATATTAAAATTTCGTATTCTCACTCCAAAACACTTCAAAAACTATGCTTTTTTTCTATGTAAAAATAAACTAACTTTTTTTCATACTTTGTTAACTCACTCTGATATTAAAATTTCGTATTCTCACTCCAAAACACTTCAAAAACTATGCTTTTTTCCCTTCAAAAAATAAACTAACTTTTTTTCATACTTTGTTAACTCACTCTGATATTAAAATTTCGTATTCTCACTCCAAAACACTTCAAAAACTATGCTTTTTTCCCTTCAAAAAATAACTAACTTTTTTTCATACTTTGTTAACTCACTCTGATATTAAAATTTCGTATTCTCACTCCAAAACACTTCAAAAACTATGCTTTTTTTCCCTTCAAAAAATAAACTAACTTTTTTTCATACTTTGTTAACTCACTCTGATATTAAAATTTCGTATTCTCACTCCAAAACACTTCAAAAACTATGCTTTTTTCCCTTCAAAAAATAAACTAACTTTTTTTCATACTTTGTTAACTCACTCTGATATTAAAATTTCGTATTCTCACTCCAAAACACTTCAAAAACTATGCTTTTTTCTATGTAAAATAAACTAACTTTTTTTCATACTTTGTTAACTCACTCTGATATTAAAATTTCGTATTCTCACTCCAAAACACTTCAAAAACTATGCTTTTTTTCTATGTAAAAATAAACTAACTTTTTTTCATACTTTGTTAACTCACTCTGATATTAAAATTTCGTATTCTCACTCCAAAACACTTCAAAAACTATGCTTTTTTTCTATGTAAAAATAAACTAACTTTTTTTCATACTTTGTTAACTCACTCTGATATTAAAATTTCGTATTCTCACTCCAAAACACTTCAAAAACTATGCTTTTTTTCTATGTAAAAATAAACTAACTTTTTTTCATACTTTGTTAACTCACTCTGATATTAAAATTTCGTATTCTCACTCCAAAACACTTCAAAAACTATGCTTTTTTCCCTTCAAAAAATAAACTAACTTTTTTTCATACTTTGTTAACTCACTCTGATATTAAAATTTCGTATTCTCACTCCAAAACACTTCAAAAACTATGCTTTTTTTCTATGTAAAAATAAACTAACTTTTTTTCATACTTTGTTAACTCACTCTGATATTAAAATTTCGTATTCTCACTCCAAAACACTTCAAAAACTATGCTTTTTTCCCTTCAAAAAATAAACTAACTTTTTTTCATACTTTGTTAACTCACTCTGATATTAAAATTTCGTATTCTCACTCCAAAACACTTCAAAAACTATGCTTTTTTCCCTTCAAAAAATAAACTAACTTTTTTCATACTTTGTTAACTCACTCTGATATTAAAATTTCGTATTCTCACTCCAAAACACTTCAAAAACTATGCTTTTTTCTATGTAAAAATAAACTAACTTTTTTTCATACTTTGTTAACTCACTCTGATATTAAAATTTCGTATTCTCACTCCAAAACACTTCAAAAACTATGCTTTTTTCCCTTCAAAAAATAAACTAACTTTTTTTCATACTTTGTTAACTCACTCTGATATTAAAATTTCGTATTCTCACTCCAAAACACTTCAAAAACTATGCTTTTTTTCCCTTCAAAAAATAAACTAACTTTTTTTCATACTTTGTTAACTCACTCTGATATTAAAATTTCGTATTCTCACTCCAAAACACTTCAAAAACTATGCTTTTTTCTATGTAAAAATAAACTAACTTTTTTTCATACTTTGTTAACTCACTCTGATATTAAAATTTCGTATTCTCACTCCAAAACACTTCAAAAACTATGCTTTTTTTCTATGTAAAAATAAACTAACTTTTTTTCATACTTTGTTAACTCACTCTGATATTAAAATTTCGTATTCTCACTCCAAAACACTTCAAAAACTATGCTTTTTTTCTATGTAAAAATAAACTAACTTTTTTTCATACTTTGTTAACTCACTCTGATATTAAAATTTCGTATTCTCACTCCAAAACACTTCAAAAACTATGCTTTTTTCTATGTAAAAATAAACTAACTTTTTTTCATACTTTGTTAACTCACTCTGATATTAAAATTTCGTATTCTCACTCCAAAACACTTCAAAAACTATGCTTTTTTTCCCTTCAAAAAATAAACTAACTTTTTTTCATACTTTGTTAACTCACTCTGATATTAAAATTTCGTATTCTCACTCCAAAACACTTCAAAAACTATGCTTTTTTCCCTTCAAAAAATAAACTAACTTTTTTTCATACTTTGTTAACTCACTCTGATATTAAAATTTCGTATTCTCACTCCAAAACACTTCAAAAACTATGCTTTTTTCTATGTAAAAATAAACTAACTTTTTTTCATACTTTGTTAACTCACTCTGATATTAAAATTTCGTATTCTCACTCCAAAACACTTCAAAAACTATGCTTTTTTTCTATGTAAAAATAAACTAACTTTTTTTCATACTTTGTTAACTCACTCTGATATTAAAATTTCGTATTCTCACTCCAAAACACTTCAAAAACTATGCTTTTTTCTATGTAAAAATAAACTAACTTTTTTTCATACTTTGTTAACTCACTCTGATATTAAAATTTCGTATTCTCACTCCAAAACACTTCAAAAACTATGCTTTTTTCCCTTCAAAAATAAACTAACTTTTTTTCATACTTTGTTAACTCACTCTGATATTAAAATTTCGTATTCTCACTCCAAAACACTTCAAAAACTATGCTTTTTTCTATGTAAAAATAAACTAACTTTTTTTCATACTTTGTTAACTCACTCTGATATTAAAATTTCGTATTCTCACTCCAAAACACTTCAAAAACTATGCTTTTTTCCCTTCAAAAAATAAACTAACTTTTTTTCATACTTTGTTAACTCACTCTGATATTAAAATTTCGTATTCTCACTCCAAAACACTTCAAAAACTATGCTTTTTTTCTATGTAAAAATAAACTAACTTTTTTTCATACTTTGTTAACTCACTCTGATATTAAAATTTCGTATTCTCACTCCAAAACACTTCAAAAACTATGCTTTTTTCCCTTCAAAAAACAAACTAACTTTTTTTCATACTTTGTTAACTCACTCTGATATTAAAATTTCGTATTCTCACTCCAAAACACTTCAAAAACTATGCTTTTTTTCTATGTAAAAATAAACTAACTTTTTTTCATACTTTGTTAACTCACTCTGATATTAAAATTTCGTATTCTCACTCCAAAACACTTCAAAAACTATGCTTTTTTTCTATGTAAAAATAAACTAACTTTTTTTCATACTTTGTTAACTCACTCTGATATTAAAATTTCGTATTCTCACTCCAAAACACTTCAAAAACTATGCTTTTTTCCCTTCAAAAAACAAACTAACTTTTTTTCATACTTTGTTAACTCACTCTGATATTAAAATTTCGTATTCTCACTCCAAAACACTTCAAAAACTATGCTTTTTTTTCTATGTAAAAATAAACTAACTTTTTTTCATACTTTGTTAACTCACTCTGATATTAAAATTTCGTATTCTCACTCCAAAACACTTCAAAAACTATGCTTTTTTTCTATGTAAAAATAAACTAACTTTTTTTCATACTTTGTTAACTCACTCTGATATTAAAATTTCGTATTCTCACTCCAAAACACTTCAAAAACTATGCTTTTTTCTATGTAAAAATAAACTAACTTTTTTTCATACTTTGTTAACTCACTCTGATATTAAAATTTCGTATTCTCACTCCAAAACACTTCAAAAACTATGCTTTTTTTCTATGTAAAAATAAACTAACTTTTTTTCATACTTTGTTAACTCACTCTGATATTAAAATTTCGTATTCTCACTCCAAAACACTTCAAAAACTATGCTTTTTTCCCTTCTAAAAATAAACTAACTTTTTTTCATACTTTGTTAACTCACTCTGATATTAAAATTTCGTATTCTCACTCCAAAACACTTCAAAAACTATGCTTTTTTCCCTTCAAAAAATAAACTAACTTTTTTTCATACTTTGTTAACTCACTCTGATATTAAAATTTCGTATTCTCACTCCAAAACACTTCAAAAACTATGCTTTTTTCCCTTCAAAAAATAAACTAACTTTTTTTCATACTTTGTTAACTCACTCTGATATTAAAATTTCGTATTCTCACTCCAAAACACTTCAAAAACTATGCTTTTTTCCCTTCAAAAAATAAACTAACTTTTTTTCATACTTTGTTAACTCACTCTGATATTAAAATTTCGTATTCTCACTCCAAAACACTTCAAAAACTATGCTTTTTTTCTATGTAAAAATAAACTAACTTTTTTTCATACTTTGTTAACTCACTCTGATATTAAAATTTCGTATTCTCACTCCAAAACACTTCAAAAACTATGCTTTTTTCCCTTCAAAAAATAAACTAACTTTTTTTCATACTTTGTTAACTCACTCTGATATTAAAATTTCGTATTCTCACTCCAAAACACTTCAAAAACTATGCTTTTTTCCCTTCAAAAAATAAACTAACTTTTTTTCATACTTTGTTAACTCACTCTGATATTAAAATTTCGTATTCTCACTCCAAAACACTTCAAAAACTATGCTTTTTTTCTATGTAAAAATAAACTAACTTTTTTTCATACTTTGTTAACTCACTCTGATATTAAAATTTCGTATTCTCACTCCAAAACACTTCAAAAACTATGCTTTTTTCTATGTAAAAATAAACTAACTTTTTTTCATACTTTGTTAACTCACTCTGATATTAAAATTTCGTATTCTCACTCCAAAACACTTCAAAAACTATGCTTTTTTCTAT